>JABEVN020000053.1:0-156097 GCA_013146195.2 Codonopsis lanceolata
CAATTCTGGAAATTTATAATATGTTATCCAAAGTGAATGTTAATCTCCCTTTGCTTAATGTTATTAAAAATATTCCAGCTTATGCAAAGTTTTTCAAAGATCTTCACTCTAAGAAACACAAGTTTGAAAACAATGAAAAGATTATTGTTTACGGCGTAATTCGTTTTTACAACCCGAATTACCCCTAAGTTAAAAGATCCTGGTAGCTTTAATATCCAAGTTTCCTTGGGAAGCTCTAAAAGATGAAAGCAATGCTAGATTTAGGAGCAAGTATTAATTTGATGCCTTTTGCGGTCTATAAACAAGTTAGGGTTAGGAGAACTAAAACCCACTACTATGCAATTACAATTAGGCGATCGTTCGGTTAAATATCCTTTGGGTATAGTGGAAGACATCCTAGTTCAGGTTGATAAACTAATCATTCCAGTTGACTTTGTGGTTCTAGAGATGGAAAGGAAGATTTGCACTAATAATGAAGTCCCAATATTGTTAGGCAGACCTTTTATGGCCTTGCCAATACAATGATTAATGTGAAGAATGGTAAACTCACAATGTCACTCCTAGGTGAAATTGAAATCTCTTTTTTTGATGCTATGAATAGACCTAGTGACATAAGTGCACTTTTTTCAATAGATGAAATTGAAAAGTTATCAACCGAAACTTTTGAAGAAGAGGAAGACTATGAGAGAGATAGATTTATAGTTTATGATGATAGTCCTATCCCTCCCATAAAAATTGACATTGATGAGATTGAAAGAGAAATAGAAGAAGAAGAAAGACAAGAGAAAAGTTAGAAGCTAGTAAAAAAAGAAGATAGAAAAAAGAATGAGAAAATAGTTCGATAAGATTGAAAAAAGTAGAAAGAAAGTAATGAAATCAAGGAAGATGAAGTAGAGATTTTGAAATCTCTCTTTGAAGAAATTGAGGTAGAGAATGTCGAAGTAGAAAATAAAGAAGATAATAAAGTAGAGAATGAGGAGGCTAAAATAAAAGAAACAATTAAAGCGGAAAATTCGAATTTATGCCATCCATTAATTCTCCTAAAGTTGAAGAATTAAAGCCATTACCACCCCATTTAAAATATGCATTTTTAGGGAAGGTAACACTTTGCTGTTATTATAGCAACCGACTTAACGGAAGAGCAAGAAGCTAGTTTATTAAAAGTCTTATGGACACATAGAGAAGCTTTAGGATGGTCCTAGCTGATTTAAAAGGCATTAGTCCCTCTATGTGCATGCATAAAATACATCTAGAAGAAGGTAGTAAACCTTCAAGAGAAAGGCAAAAGACTTAACCCACACATGGAAGAAGCCGTAGAAAAAGAAGTTCTTAAGCTCTTAGATGCGGGTATAATTTACCCTATATCGATAGTAAATGGGTTAGTCTGTCCAAGTAGTTCCTAAAAAGTCGAGAATTACTGTTGTTAAAAATGACAAAGATGAATTAGTTCCTACAAGAACAATAACTGGTTATAGAATGTGTATTGATTTGAGAAAACTAAATGCGGCAACCAGGAAAGACCACTTTCATTTGCCATTTATTGATCAAATCCTTGAAAGACTAGCCGTCATGAATATTATTGCTTTCTTGATGGTTTTTTCGTTACAATCGAGATCCACATTGCACCCGAAGACCAAGAAAACAACTTTACATGTCCTTTTGGTACTTTTGCTTTTAGGAGAATGTCATTTGGATTATGTAATGCACCAGCTACTTTTCAAAGATGCATGATTTCTATATTTTCAGACTTAGTTGAAAGATGCGTTGAAGTTTTCATGGATGATTTTTCAGTGTTTGGAAATTCTTTTGATCATTGCTTAGAAAATCTTATCGATCTGGAAAGATGCTGTGAAACAAATTTAACTTTAAGTTGTGAGAAAAGTCACTTCATGGTCAAACATGGAATTGTCTAGGGCATGTTGTTTCAAATAAAGGCATTGAAGTTGATAAAGCTAAAATTGAAGTTATTTCACAACTACCCATCCACTTCGCTTAAAGGTGTTAGAAGTTTTCTAGGGCATCTTTGGTTTCTATCGAAGATTTATAAAAGATTTTTCCATAATCTGTAAACCTCTATGTAATTTGTTAGCGAAAGATACTTTTTTTTTTTTTTTTTCAAAAGGTTGGAGGGGACATAGACCGTACCCCAACCCTTAATTATTTTTTATTATTTTTTAATGTCTTGAAAGACTACAATTATATATATATGATGCCTTTGGTGTGGCTCGAACAAATGGTGCCTGGTGAGGCTTTGAACACCCGACCTCTCGGTTGAGAGTAGTTAAGTCGGGGGTGCCTACGGTAGGGCTTGAATACTCACCTCTCCGTTAAGATAAGTGAGTAGCTAAATAGGGCCTTTGGATAAGGCTTTAACAACAACGATGCCTCCGAAGAGGCTTGAACACCCGACCTCTCTCGAGAGTTGTAAAGTCGAGGTGTCTCTAGTGAGACTTGAACACCCAACCTCTCAGTTAAGAGAAGTGAGCGATTACGGTTGAGCTGAGCTCGTTGGTTGTTAGCGAAAGATACATAATTTATTTTGATAAAGAATGTTTAGAAGCTTTTAATTTATTGAAAGAAAAATTAACTCATCCTCTATTTTATCCTACGATTGGTCACTTCCTTTTGAAATCATGTGATGCATCGATTTTGCGATTTGAGCCGTATTAGGACAAATGGTAGATAGAAAGCCTCATGTGATCCACTATGCTAGTAGAACTCTAAATGATGCACAATTGAATTATACTCTTGAAAAGGATTTTTAGCGGTAGTATGTGCCTTAAAAAATTTAGATCATATCTGTTAGGATCAAAGGTGATAATATTTTCTGATCATTCTGCATTAAAATATCTGTTAAGTAAGAAAGATATTAAACCAAGATTAATTAGATGGATGTTATTGTTACAAGAATTTGACATTACAATCAAAGATAAAAAGGGCAGAATGTAAATGGCCAGACCACTGTCCCAGTTAGGAATTTTCACCCTTGCGAGCGTCAATTTCTTGATGACCATTTAACTCTTCACCCTATTTTCCTGTTTTTAATTTTTTCTTATTTTCGAAGTTGTTGTCATGACCAGAATACTATAATAGTAAGGACCTTTAGGTTCCTATCAAAAGAGTCATCGTCATCATCTCCAAATTTCTTTAAAAAATAAAAATCAAAAAATCAAAAATCAAAAATCAAAATCAAAAATCAAAAATAAAAAATCAAAATTTTCATCCTCAAGTTTAGGTGTGGTAATGCTAGTTAAGTCAATGAGGAGTTAATGCAATGAACCGCATAGTTAGCAGTGATCCCTCTGGAATTTACTTAATTTTGCGAGACTTTTGCTTTTCTCCAAATTCTTCATGCACCTACACCAGTCATAATTATGGATTAATTAGAATAGTTTTATAAAGTTTATAACACCTACTTCATTACAACAAGATATGCACAAGAATATAATTCATAGCCATTTAAACATAATTGTTGCATTAAATTGTGACTTAGGGTCAATTGCATGTTAGTTAGATCCTTGGATTTTCTCATTTATATATCTCAAGCACACTTTCGAACCGTGTGCATGTTAGCCTCAATTGTCCCTACCATGTCTTAGCGAATGCTTATGTGAAATCAGTGCTAAACATTCAACCCCAATTCTCGTAATTGATATGATATTTTGTGTTGTCTTACTTGCTTTAAAAACTACATGAGCATTTGGCATTAAGAAATGATTTAGACCATCTTTGGATCGTTAGAGCCTAAATATTCCTTGACCTATACTAAAAATATCCCTAGTGTCCCCGTTGAGCCTAATGAAAAGAATGGAGTGTGCTAAGCACACTATTTAAACCCCATTCGCCATCATTTATATTACCCACATTAACTTAACCTAAAAGCCTATACACTTTTAGCCTACCCTTTGAGAGTAGGATGTGGGTGGGGAATTGATTTTGGAGGACCTCTTCTTTTCAGTTAGGCTATTTTAGGAAGACTTCTTCTCTCCGTTGTCGAGAAAAAAAAAGAAAAATAGAAAAAGAAAAGAAAAATTATGTGTCGACGAAAAATGAAACGGAAGAAAAAGAGTGTAACAAAGATTCAAATGGAAGCATAGCTTTCAAGAGAAAATATGTTAGACAAATCATGTTGATAAGAATGATGTGATATTTTTAGAAGTATATATTGCCCAAAACAAGTTTGGAAAGAAGAAAGCGAAAAGTAACAAAAACACCCCTCCACTTGTAGTCTTTGCAGTCCTAGCCTAAATAGGGAAAACTTCCTTTGCTTGGAAGTATGAGGGATAAAGGGTAGTCTTACTCTCTCACTTTGAATTCCAATCCCTTTCCATCAAATCCCCCAACACCTTGGCCTTATATTACAAGCTAAATAAAGACCTAATGATCTTCTTGCCAATGCTTATCTTGTTTTAAGCTGTCAAGTGAGTCATATGAATTGATCAAACACTTCATGTTCATTATTATTCGCCTAAAGCTCACGTGTTAGCATAATCTTAGCTATTACAAGTCATTGGGATAGGAGAGCATTGTATGTCATACATAGAAGTGCATGGGATGGATGTATAAGTCTTTGAAATCCTTGGGACCTTCCTATTTGTGGCCATTAGGGTTTGGATGGTAGATCTCATAATTCTTAATGCATGATTTCCTATTAAACTTTGATTTTCATATGAATGTGGTGTTTAGCTTAATAAAACATTTTAGTTAAGATATTCTTTAAGACCGGTGATCACACACCTCGGAGAAATTAGAAGTAGTAGCAGTTTAAGAAAAGACAGTTGGTTTTATGTGACTAAGCCTATATATGTGGTGAGCATTGAACTGAGATTACTTTGCATACCATACACCTATAAATTGAGATGGAAGCCAAAAAGATTTTTGTTTTATTTTTAGTTTAATTTTATCTACTTTTGTATTTATCAATTTTTGTATTTATCTGTAGTCGAGTCACTCGAAAGAGTCTCCTTGAGTTTGTGGGCTTATAGAGGAGTGTAAATAGTGTCACCCTCAAAAAGATTTTTATTTTTGCTAATTGTTATTTATATGCTTTTGTATTTATATGTTTTGTTTACTCGTGGACGAGCAAAGTTTAAGTTTGAGGTATTTGATCGATGTATTTTATAGGTCGATTTATATGCTTCTATGACTTAAATTATGCTATTTCACGAGGCTTTTAACTACTAATATATGTTTTCGGTGAGTTTTGTAAGTTTCAGGTTATTAGTGAAAATATCTGCGAAACTCGTGGTTTTATGTGTAAATTTCAAGAAGGGCCAAGAGGAAAAATGAAAGAAGGCTGTCAAATTTGAAGACCTTGCGGACCTTGAGTACATCGAACTGCGACGGCACAAGGTAAGCGTCTGAGGAAAGAAGTCAAGCGATCAAGCCGAGACACACTTTGAGGACCTTGCGGAGCCTAGTGCCTCGACACCTTGCGACCGCAAGGTGGTCGAATGCTATATTTTCGGATTTTCACAGTTATTCGATTGGATTACAACTCAGTATATATTGGATGCGAGAGGCAGGGAGGCAATTTGGAAGCTCTTTAGTAGATTTTAGGTAGTTTTTAGATTGTAAATCATAATTAGATTTTGTAATTTCAAGTATTGAAGATCAAATCATGTATCCGATCATCTCCATGTGTGGCTTCATTGTCTATGATGAACTAAATCATCCATAATCTAGGAGGTGGGAGGTAACTTGTATCGAATTTATGTCTTGATTCATATATATGTTCATTCAATTCTTGTTGATTGTGTTGTTTATCAATCTCTATATTATTTTGCTTTGAACAAATAATAAAGGCTTAGAGGTGCGGATAACTGCATGACCAATGTGCATATGTCGTACACTGGCTCACAATCACAATAAATTGGACCTATCGATGCACGAGAGTGATAAGTTAGAACCAGGTTCATACATGATCTAGGTGACAGATAAATCATAAATCTAGGTGATAGCTAGATTGGCAGTTCTGTGCTTAGGATATAGAATGGATGAATTTTCTGGGATGGAGGTAGAACCAATTGTTCAACGAGACTATATCTATCTTTAGTGAACGAACCCAAGAATTTGAATGATAATTATTATGAATTGAACATAAAGGAGATACAAGTGAAACCTAGAATCCTAGATTGCCAAACACCATAAGATCTTCATACCTGTAATTACTGCTAATTAGTTAAACATCTAAATATAAATAGTAGTTAGAATAAAATAATTATAAAAACCCCTTTAGATTAATAATTTTCTATCAATAAATTCAGCATTAGTGATCACTTGTCTCTGAGGTTCGACCCTTGCTTCCAATACTATTCTATAATAGTCTTGTCCACTTGCAAAGAAAAAGATTAATTAAAACATCGATCAAGCTACATCCGAAGTCACATCAGAAGATGCAGTGGACAGAAACAGGGAAGATCTCTACTGCTTTAACTCCTCAGTCCTAGAAGATGGTGGAGATTCAGAGTCTGATTTGCTGGAAGGTTACAAAGAATTATACAAGGATTGGGAGAAGCGAGCTCACCAAGTTACATTGCTTTGGTAAGGCAAACGAGCTAAAAGAAGGCCAATGAAGATCGAAAGATTGCATTATAAATTTGGAAAGCTTCTTTGAGTAAAAAGGATGTTGAGATCGAAGGGTTAAAGAGCAGCTCATTCAAGCAATGAAACCATGGCTAAATGGAATTCAAGCCAACAAAAATGGATGAGATGCTCAATTCCGGGTAACTCATCCAAGTCGGTATTGGTTTTGTACCAAAATATTTGTGAGAGAAGGTGAAGGTACATCTGAATCCTAAACAAATTCACGAATTTTCATAATCCGATTTCTTTGAAAAACCAAAATCAAGAAAGAAAAAACTTTGTGTGTCATTTTTGCCATAAGCCCGGTCATATACAACCATTCTGCTTTTCGAAAAAGGCTATATATGAGGAAGAAGTAAGGCAGGCTTTCTTGGTGAAAAATCGGATGCAAAGATCGAACGCAACGACCAATGCAAAGATCCAATGCAACAACATTGGAAGTCACATTCGGAAGTCACATCGTAACTCACGCCCACGTAAACAAAGAACCAAAGATTTTTAAACAGATGTGGGTTCCCAAAGGCAAAGAAAGACAAAGGTAAGTCCAAATATCGTGAACCATTTGACATATGTCCCGTGCAAAATTGTCGATGATGAGATGTGTAATGTAACCTTCACTTCTTTGAAATCTCATATAGCCGGATCATGGTACTTTGACAAGGGTTGCTCTAGACATATGACAGTTCTATTGAGAATTTGAAGGACTATGTGAGCATCAATGGTGGTTCAAAGTGACCTATGGAGGAGGTGCCAGGGCAAGATAATTGGCAAAGGAACCTTGAATGTTGATGGTCTTCCAAATCTCACCAATGTTTATCATGTGGAAGGACTTAAAACAAACTTGATCAAGATAAGTCAATTATGTGATGATGACCTTCGTAAGGTTTGACAAAAATTCTTGTGAGGTTTTTGATCAAACTAACAAGTGTCTTCGACAGTACAAGGTCATCCGACAATTGTTATATGTTCAACAATAGCCAATCATGTCACAAAGCTAGTCTTGACATTACGCATCTTTGGCATCAAAAACTAGGACATATGAGTTTTCGTAAGCTCCATGAGCTTGTGAAACATGATGCGATGAAAGGGTTGCCAAACTTGGATAAGAACTATACAAAGGTATGTGGTCCCCGTCAAAAAGGTAAGCAAACCAAGGCCTCTCATCTTCCTATATCTCGTTGTTCCACATCTAGGTGTCTTGAGATGATTCATACGGATCTCATGGGTCCTATTGAGGTAGAAAGTTTAGGAAATAAAAAATACACTTTTGTTTGTGTGGATGATTTTTCTAGATACACTTGGGTGATTTTCTTGAGAGAAAATCTGAAACTTTTGAGGCATTTAAAATCTAGTACACGTGTTATGAACTTGTATGATCTAAAGCTTATTAGAATTAGATCGATCATGGCACTGGAATATGAAAACTCCTCCTTTTCTAACTATTGTGCCTCTAATGGCATCTCTCATGAATTTATGCTCCCAAAACTCCACAACAAAATGGAGTGGCGGAAAGAAAGAATAGGACACTTCAAGAGATGGCAAGGGTTATGTTGACCTCAAAAAATTGGCAAAAGGTTTTGGGTCAAGCTTTAAATACGCTTGTCACATTGGAAATAGGGTCTTCTTGAGACCAGTAGCACAATGACACCGTATGAAATCTTGCTAGGTAAGAAACCAACCTTAAAATACTTTCATGTTTTTGGTTGTGTGTGCTATCTTCTCAATGATAGAGATCATCTTTCTAAATTTGATTCGAAAAGTGACAAGTGTATTTTCATGGGCTACTCCACAAATAGTCGTGCATACAGAGTCTTTAATCTTAGAACTAAGACTATCATGGAGTCTATGAGTATTGTGTTTGATGATCTAACGAATCTTGGCCACAAAACCATTGAAGAAGATGTTTCAGGTATTCTTGATTTTGGAGATAACCCGTAACCAAAGATTCGAATCCAGTGAACCAAGAGTCGATCAAGTAGAACCTGCAGATTCGTGAAGTTCGACGATGTGATTCGAATGTGACACCCAATGTGATTTCGAATGTAGCTACATCGGAAGTCACATTGACGTAAACTTGACGTGGAAACAGACTTAGAACAAGCAGAGAATCAGTCCAGTTTGACTGATCAGGGATATGACATACCAAGCAAAATTCAGAAAATGCATCCCACTTCTCAAATCATAGGTAATGTTCAGGATGGGGTGTCAACTAGAAGAAAAGGTAAGGTGGATTATAGAAAACTTGCTTGCTTGTCTACTCTAGAATTTGAAGAAATCCATGCATCTTGTTTTGTATCCACCATTGAACCCAAAAATGTGCATGAAGCTCTTAAAGATGAGTGTTGGATAAATGTCATGCAAGAAGAACTTGACCAATTTACTAAAAATGATGTTTGGTATCTTGTTCCTAGACCCACTTCAATAAATGTTATTGGAACAAAGTGGATTTTCAAAAACAAAACAAATGAAGTGGGAGAAATAATAAGAAACAAAGCAAGACTTGTGGCTCAAGGGTATACACAGGTTGAGGGGGTGGATTTTGATGAAACCTTTGCTCCTGTTGCCCGTATTGAGTCCATTCGTTTGCTTCTTGCCATTGCGTGCTTTCTTGATATAACTCTTCAACAAATGGATGTTAAGAGTGCTTTCTTAAATGACATCCTTGAAGAAGAAGTTTTTGTTGAGCAACCAAAAGGTTTTGAGGACCCCCATAAACCCAATCATGTGTTTAAGTTAAAAAAGGCCTTGTATGGTCTCAAACAAGCTCCTAGAGCTTGGTATGGGAGACTTACAGACCATCTTTTGAAAAGTGGGTTTAGAAGGGGAGAGGTGGACAAAACTCTTTTTATTCAAAAACAAGACAAACACATTTTGATAGCACAAATTTATGTTGATGACATTGTGTTTGGGTCCACCTCCAAGTCCTTGGAAAAAGAGTTTGTTAATTGCATGACTTCCACTTTTGAGATGAGTATGGTAGGGGAGTTGACTTATTTTTTAGGAATTCAGATAAAACAACAACATGAAGGGATGTTCATATCTCAAGCCAAGTATGCTTTTAACTTGGTGAAGAAATTCAATCTTGAGAATGGAAAACAAAAGAAAACCCCTATGGGTACATCCAATAAACTCAACAAAGATGAAAAATCTGAAAGTGTTGACCATACATTGTATAGGAGCATGATAGGAAGTCTGTTGTACTTGACTGCCACCCGTCCAGACATCATGTATAGTGTGTGCTTGTGTGCTAGGTATCAAGCAAACCCTAAAGTCTCCCACTTGAAAGCTGTGAAAAGAATAATTAGGTATGTTGGTGAGACTTGTGCCATGGGTTTGTGGTACACAAAACACACTAACACTAATCTTGTTGGTTTTAGTGATGCTGATTGGGCTGGTAGTGTTGATGATATGAGAAGTACTTCAGGTGGATGTTTTTATTTGGGAAACAACTTGATTTCATGGTTTAGTAAAAAACAAAATTGTGTTGCCCTTTCAACAGTTGAATCTGAATATATTGCTGCTGGTAGTGGATGTACACAACTTTTATGGATGAATCAAATGATCAAGGATTATGGCTTACACAACAATGTACTAACCATGTATTGTGACAACACCAAGCCATAAGTATAGCAAAAAATCATGTTCAACACTCTAGAACTAAGCATATTGATATAAGACACCATTTTATTAGAGACTTGGTTGAACAAGGTATTATTTGCATTGAACATGTGGGAACTGAAAATCAACTGGTGATATTTTCACTAAGAGTCTAGATTTTGAGAGATTTATAAATCTTAGGAAATCTCTCGGTATGTGTGTGTGACCCTCACTGTATATATATATATATATATATATATATATATATATATATATTATATATATATATATATATATATATATATATATAATTAGGCATCTTGCATTAAGTTTTTAGGGGGGCACACTAGTTTCATCTTTAATGTCTTAGTACCTATGTTTGTTGTCCTGGATTTACATTCAAAATTTGTTGTGATTTCTTTGTTCTGATTCTCCACACTCACTCCCTAAAATATTATTACAATTGAAAAATCTTAAGTCCACAAAGGAAAGAGCTACCTTTTAAAATTTTTGGGATGCAACAATTTGTCAAAGTACTATGGAGCCTAGGCTTTCATGGGTTGATCTTGAGAAAATTGACTCCCTTGAATTGAAAAAGTGTGAAAGCTACCTAACGGAAAAGAGCTACCTATGAACAAGGTTGTGACACCTTTCTTTTGGGACTATGAATCCTCGGATTTCATGGGTTGATCAAAAAGTAAAGTGGTTACCCTTGGTAAATAGTGTGAAAGGTTCCTAGTGGCATGTGTTGAATATGCTTGAAATAAAGTAAAGCTATTCTCCTAGGGAAATAAAGTACCTATGGTTTTTGTGGAAAGTGAGTGCTGATTTGGTGAACAAAAGATGAGAAATTGTACATAAAATCACAACTTTGACGAATGTATCTTCCAATGTAGCTACATTGGGAACTACATTCAGATGATCTAGTCATATCACATGTGTGTGACTGCATTGTTTTCATGATTCTTGGCATGTGTTAGGCATATTTTCTAGGTCATATTCAGTTTTGAACATATCAGCCTATTAATCTTTTGTTTCCATATCAAATTAGTGCAATCTCTATACCAATGTACTCCATGTTGCAATTTATGTGGCTGTCTAATCTGTGTAATGTTCATGAGGCCTTGAACCTGATTATGATTCTTGTTTGACAGGTTTGGTGGTGTATCAATTTTGGTTAGTTAAGTGTTGTGTTTCTTCAAAATCCTTGCTTAATTTTGAAAAATTCAAAAATTCAAAATCTGAAGTTGGTTGTTTTTCCCTCATCCTTAACTCTCCACATATTTCTCAAATACAAAATCAGATTTTCTATCTCTCCCTTAAATGTGATTTGGTTAATATTTGATTTATCATCTAAATTTGAAATGTTGTTAGTTGTTTTTTAGTCTTCTCCTATTCCTGTGTCATTAAGTGATTAACGGCTAATTACATTTAGTGGAGCTATTAGTGTGAATTTTCAGGCAAAAGGAACTTACCACATACAGAACCGTGCTCATTCTTCATCTAAAGAAGTCTGAAATCATCGAGATCCCTCTATATGAAAATCCCCATCTTCCTCATTTTCTCTATCTGATTCTCTCCTCAACTACTTCATGGATTCCACATCATCCAAGAACCCCGAACAAAATCCCTCAACTGATGTAGCTTCCAATGAAGCTACATCGTCCCCAAGTTCATCACCAGAAAATCCCCAAACAGCTATGGTCATTGCTCAGCCTTTGCCTAAACCCCTAACCATCATCCTTCCTGGCGAAAAAGGGAATGCTATAGATGTAGACAATCCCATTGACTTGTCTAGGTTACCCCAAATTGGGAACCCTAGTTCTAGGAGATCGAAGAGGCTTAGAGGAATTCCTTCCAATTTCGAAAATCCAAGCATGAAGGAGGTTATTTCTGCAAAGAAGCACAAAGTAGCACCTGGTGCCTTTGAAGAACCTGAGCCCATCGTTAGTGACGCAGACGATGAAGACTTTTACTGAAACAGGGGTCAATCGGTTGCTCAAGAGGCCGTTACCAAACACTGCTTCCTCGAGTTTGTTCCACGAAGAAGGGGCAGATGAAGATTATCTAATCCCTTCGCTTCGAGTCGTATTTCAAACGGATTCTTCCACACAAGCCAAGGAATCCTCTGAAAATGAGTCTGGTTCTCCTTTAGCATCTAATACCGATATCAATTTCTCAGGTGAACATCGTACCCTTGCCGACTTCCTGGTGCAATTGAAGTCTGTCCCTAGGCAAGTGTCTCCTCGATCTTCACCACCTCCAACCGAAGACTTGGCTCAAAAATCTAGCTCTTCTGAATTTGATGACAGCTCAGATAAAAATTTTGATAGTAAAGAAGCAACTCCAGTTGCTAGCGAAGAAAGTGATGAAGTTCCAGTTTGTTTCACCAGAAGCCGTACATCATCAATCAATGTAGCTACCAATGTAGCTACATCCAGAGCTTCAAAGACTCCTGCTTCTGTTGGTAAAACTTTTTCTTCCAAATTTCTTTCAAAAGCTGCTTCTGTCAGATATAATACATCTAGGAAAATCCTGGATGAAAGGGTTATCCCTTCTGCTGAATTGTCTGAACAAAATTTGTCTCAATTCTTCACTGATAGAGGACTTTTAGAAACACTCTCCTCTGCCTCACCATATTTCAGAGATCTTATTTATGAATTCTATGCAAATTTAGAGAAAAGAATTTCCTCTGTTTCTGATCCTAGGTTTGAGAAGGTTTTTGTGCGTGGAAAATGGTATATGTTCTCCTCTTCCCTCATCAATAATTTGTTCACAACCCCTGAGATTGGTCCCTTTTCTATGACTTCAGATCTTAATCTGTGTGCCCTTGAACTAACTGGAGGAACCTTGCATAAGTGGCCTGGAAAGGGTTCTTCTATTAGCACATCTCAGTTATCCTCCCTTTATGCACTCATGCACAAAATTTGTTGTGCTAATTGGGCACCCACCACCAACACAAACACCTTAACTGAAGAGCATGCTAGAGTTTTATATCAGATAGGAACAAATAAGCCCTTTGATTTTGGAGATTTTGCTTTTAAGAAAATCACCTCTCTAGCTGAATCTGAGGGTGACAAAAGGTCCCTGATTTTTCCTTCTCTGATATACAAAATTTTAGTGTCTCAAGGTTATTCTCCAGTTGCAGGAACTAGGCTAACCCCTATTCTTGATCCTCTCCATATTTCTGCAAAACTACTGAGAGGAGATAGGGTTGTTAACCTGCCCCTATCTTATCCCTATGTTCTTGTTTCTTCAGTTCCTTCTACTTCTGTCCCTGGTCCATCTCAGTCTCTACCATTTGTTCATTCTCCTGTCAATGTTACTGGGAATGTAGCTTCATCAGCTTCCTCAAATCTGTCCATCTCAGATAATCCTTCTGCCCCCATCTCCATTGCCTTCATTTCTGCTCAGTTGAGTATGGTTAATTCACAACTAGCTATTCTGGCATCTCAAACATCCCTTCTTCAGTCCTTGGCATCACAATATACCTCTTGGTTGGCCCTTCGTTCTGGCCAAATAGGGGGTGATGCTCCAAGTGTTCCAAATGTTCATGTGGTTGATGATACTAGTGTTGTTCCTGATTCTTCTACATGCTACTTCTGTACCTGAACCTGTTGCTGTTGCTGCTGCTGAAGAATCTGTTGTTGGGGAAGAAACTGTTGCTGAAGAACAATGAAGATTGGTTATCTTGTGGTTCTTGTGGTTGAAAATTTGAAGTTGTGGTTGGTTGTATTTCTTAAACAATATTTCATGTTGGTCTGATGTTTGGTCTATAATAACTCCCTTAAACTGATTTCTACCTGATGTGGTTCTGTAACTCTTCTTAACTGTTTTTGGGTTGGTTGGTTATATTACATACAACTTGACTTCCATTATTTATGTGTGATGCATGTGTTCAGGGGATGAGTTTTTGGATATGTCTTTCTAACATTTGCAGGTTGTAGTATGAGTTGATAATGGAACACTTGTCATTGTATTTGACTAGAAATGCTCAACAAAGGGGGTGATTGTAAGGGTAAAATAGGGCATGCCTATTTTTACTTGTTTCCCCTTTCATGGTCAAAATTCATTTTTGACAAGTTTTGGTTATTTTAGGACTTCACATCTTTAATTAGATTTAGTTGTGTTATTTTTGGAACCAAAATCTTTAATTAGATTATGGTGCATCATTTTTGGAAACTAAATCTCTTTATGAATCCTTTGTCAACCGGGTTTCTAACAACCTTCATCTTATGGTAATAAATTCTATGCATTTGGTAAGTAGTTTTTAATTCCTTTTTCTCTAATCCTAGTCCTTGTAGAATCTGGATTGTTCCTTGCGTGCAGGTTATCACGTTGCTATAAAAAGAGGAGCTGGGATACGGCAAAAGTGCAGAGCTTGAGAGAGATAAACAAAGCCATAAGCTGTGAGCAGATTCATATAAAGTTCAGAAGCAGTTTTTTAGTCCAGACGTACAGCAGTTGATTGTAGCTCCTGATGTTATAACATCGGCAGCTACATTGAAGTTCTGGAATTCTGTTTTATCTTCCTGTTTCAGTTTTAGGAAGTTGTTTTGTTTCTTCCCACGTTTGATATACCTTGTTTTCTGTGGGATTTTTGCTCTCCAAGACGTGTTGTCTTGTGAGAGTGTTTTTGTTAGTGATTTCACAATAGTTTTTGTAAAACGCTTAATCTTTTTAGTGAAAATCTTTGTGGCCTTGAGGTTAGGTCTACAAGCTTAGTCTTGTAGATTGTTTTGGTAATCTTTTACATTCTGTCTATTATTTGATTATTATTTTCCGCTGTTTTATTTATCTTTGACCATTGTAACTTTTATTGTAGCTATATTAGCAGCTACATTGAAAATTGCATTGATTTCTTTTAAAAATCCTAAGAGCACCTCCAATGTTGGATTCTTCCATTAAGAATCCAACAATTGTTCCAATGTTGGATTCTCTAGCAATTCTCCACCAATTCCAAGAAAGAGAGAGAAAAATGGTTTCCTAATTAAGAATTCGTTTTTGGTTGAAGAATCACAGCCGCCTAGAGGAGAGTGGCGTGCACCTCCCACTTTAATACGGCGTGTACGACACACGCTCAAAAAGCTCCCAAGCCAATAGTCCGTGGGTCCCTTTGCTCCACTAACTAAAACGTTTTTAAATTTTAAAAAAACTTACCGTTTTGACTAAATATTTTTTTATTAAACGTTTTTTTATATTCCATTAAACGTTTTTTTTTTAAAAGCAAATTAATAGATAATTTATTAACTAAGTTATAAATTATAAAATTTAAAAATAATAATGTAATTTATTATTTTTAAATTAATTTTTGTCTTAATTTATAAATTAATTATTTATAAGAAATATTTAAAATATGTACACACACTTTGTACGCACACACATTTTTAAAATATGAGTAAAAATATGTGTAATTTTTAAAATATGTGTAAATTTTTTTTAAAAATATGTGTAAAAATATGTGTAAAAAATATGTGTAATTTTTAAATTTTTTTTTAAAAAAAATGTGTAATTTTTTAAAAATATGTGTAATTTTTAAAAATATGACCGTTTGTAATTTTTTTTATGTATTTAACGTTTTTATGTAATTTTCTATTTATGTTATTGTACGAGTTATGTATAATATGTGTTTTATAGATAATTTATTAAATAAATCATAAATTATAAAATTTAAAAATAATAATGTAATTTATTATTTTTAAATTAATTTTTGTCTTAATTTATAAATTAATTATGTATACGAAATATTTAAATATTTAACGTGAAATAAATTTATTTGTTGAAAAGTATAAAAATAAGAATGAAATGTAAAGTTAATGAGGTGGCCTTAAGAATATGTTAAGAATCCCGTTAAGAATTTGTGGGAAGAATTCCACATTGGAGATGCTCTAAGTAGTGTGTTCTTTCATAGTGTTTTGTTAATTTTGTTTTGTAGTACTCCATACTGTCGTTGCTGTATTTTCATGCATGCAATTGCAAGATGTACCCCCGGTGCTAAAGTGCAGCTGCTGCGTCGGTTGTTTTGATTTGACACATCTGAAAACAAATTTGCTGACATCGTCGATACTAGTGTTTTTGTGTATGTTCATTGTTGACTGATGGAGCTGACTGATTGTCCACCATTTCAATGGTTTTTCTCTTTAAATAAGATACATTTTGAAAAAACAATATCCAAACATTATAATATTTTAAATGATGTACTTAAGATTCTTAAAGTGTAATATGTCCTTACCGATAACTTATCATCTAATTTTTCATCGTAACTGTTGATCTAAACTAATTGGATGACTTTATGAGAGATATTTTTATCTATCCAATTCTTTCAATCTTTCTTCTTCCTTCCTCACCACCTAACAGTTAACTTCTTCTCTCTTCCCTGACCACCCACCACCAACAACAACACCATCCAAACACAGAGAAACGAAAATAGCCAATAAGGGCTAAAGCGCGGGTTGATTGAGGAATTTGAAATCATGTGGGTTTGGAATTTAAAAATATTATAAACTTTAATAATCATGAAAAAAAATTTTTTATTTATCAAAAAAGAAGTTACATATAGTTTGTGACCTAATGAGTCTTACCCAGTATATATATAATTATAAAAGAATTTAAGCTAACTAAATCTAACTCTACAAATCCCTAAAGTTACATTTGTAGCTGTAGAGGAGGCTACCAAAGGTTCGAGTACATTATGTGAGCTTGAAGCGTTAACAATAGACTTTAAAAATCATGAATCACTAAATTTGTTCGCTTTAATTGCAACTTCTCACTTGTCATTTAACTTAACTTATCTAATGATTTAGATCAATTGTATTCAAATCATTTTATAAGAAAATAAACTAAGTCAAAAGAAAAACACAAGATATATACAATTTACATTAAACGCAAAAAAAAAACTACATTTTTAAATATTTTAAAGATAACCACTAAACAATTAAATTAAATGTCCACATTTTGGGGATAAAAAAATGTGCACAAAATATAAAGTTCTAAAAATAATTACTACAAACTTATAATGCAAATAAATCACATTTTTATTATATAATCATATATTAACTATAAATAAAGTACTAATTTATACTCCATCATATGCATAATTATTGATTTTTTTTTTTTAGTAAGGTTGGATAAATCCTTAATTTTTTATTATTTTTAATGATCTATTATATATATATGATGCCTTTGGTGTGGCTACACCGACCTAGTAGTTAAGTAAGGCAATACTCAACCTCCGTTAAGATAAGTGAGTAGCTAAATGGGGCCTTTGGATAAGGCTTTAACAACAACGATGGTGAACACCGACCTAGAGTTGTAAAGTCCAGGGTGTCTCTAGTGAGACTCAAACACTCAACCTCTCCATTAAGAGAAGAGAGCAGTACCAGTTGAGCTAGAGCTCGTTGGTGCATAATTATTGATTAAGGATTAAAAAGATCTAAGAAACTAAGTTATAAGAAACAACTAACTCTAAGGGTGACCCATGAGTTGAGGCTTTACAAAATATGAGGTCTCATGTTTGATCGATTCTCATGCCTCATTAAGTAAAATGTCTAAAAAAATAAAAGAACTAACCGTCTAACAATCCTATATATTACAGAATTCTCACGTGGGCTTGAACCCTACTCCCCCACCATTTGGATCCACCCTTGCCCTTGGTCTAAACATATACACCACGAAAGAATAAGACCACGTATACACCATGAAATTCAACATTACCAATATACATTTACTAGTTCATTTTTTTAATAAAATCAAAGACGTAACACATGATAATTAAGGCGATATTGCTTTTCAAAGACCCAATACAAATGCATTTCCGGTGGGAGAGGGTAAATTAGTCTTGAGAATTAATTAATTAGGTTGAAAAGCATAGTGTGTAATTGAAAAAGTTAGTTGTTTTTTCAAGCTTAAACAACTTTAGAGATGCCTTTTGCTTTTTCATTTAGAAACAGAGATTGATTGGAAATGAGTATAAAATTAAAGACAAAATAGTCAAAAAGTAAAAAAAGTGTGGGACAAAAGCAGAGAAGAGTTGTTGTGGTAGAGGGGAAAAACAGCAATGAATCCAATGAAATGAAATGCATTATTATGATTTATGACCTGACACAAAAGCAATTTCAAATTTTCATGCAACGTCAGGACTCAGGAATATATTCCACATTGGCCTAAAGAACCCTATGAAATGGACTATGATCGTACAATTTTATTTTACTCTCAAAGGAACACTGCTAAATGGGCAATTTTATATTATTTATCTTGATCATTTAAACTTGAGAAAAATACCAAAAAATTCTCTTATCTACAAAAAAATCACAAAACTAATTCTTGTAACCGAAAAGTCCTAAAATTATAATTTTTATACCAAAAATCCAAAACTGAATGTGTCTACAAACGTCATTTTGTTAAAAGCTTTCGTTTGGACAAAAAAATTATTTTTTTCTTTTTATTTATGACAATGATAATAAAAATTGTATTACATTTTTTAATTATTACTATTTAATATTACCTGCATTAACATTATTAATATTAAATACCAAAAGTCTATTTAAAACTTCATTTCTCAATGATCCCAAAACAATTATTCAATCTATATAATCTAAAAGTAATCTTTTTATACTAAAAAAAATTCAAAAAGTTAACTTTTTCACTTTTATAAAATTGTGGTAGGAATAATAATAATAATAATAATAATAATAATAACAATAATAATAATAATAATAATAATAATCATATTAATAGCGAAAAAAAATTATGTTATTGTTATTATTTATAATATGCCCCAATTTCGTTGTATGGTTGTACCATAGGTAGTGTTTATATATATATATATATATATATATATATATATATGTGTGTGTGTGTGTGTGTGTGTGTGTGTGTGTGTGTGTGTGCATATAATATTTGTACATACGAGTAATCAAAAAATACTTTCGCTTATACAAAATTTAACGTATTGTATTTTACGTATGAAACTCCAATATATACAATATTTTAATATAACTTCATTACTTCAATTATTTGATTTATATTACTTATCTTTCATAAATTGATTAAAAATATATCTAATATGAAAATATTAATTATGAATCTAAGAAACATTTTTTATGTTGCTCATACCTCGTGAATACACACATGAGAATATATTCCCTCCGGACCTATATATAAGCAAAAAATATCAAATTTTGGTAGACTTAAATATAAACAAAAATCACCATATTAAACTCAACTCATAACTTCAAGAAGTTTGGTATCAAAAATACCCCTTGTTAATTCTTTTGTTTTTCAAGATGTGTGCACATTCCCTATACACAAAGAGCCACTAATTATAAAAGGAGCTATAATGAATTGATGACAATGAGTTAATATTGCATTAATTGTCATCAATTTTGAGTGAGATACTTAAGGGTATTTTAGTAAGTATACTTTTGTTTTATATAAAATCAAGACAATTTAACTAATTTAACTTACTTTCTTAATCTATGTGAAATCGGTTAGTTTTGCTTGTATATAGGTCCGAAGGGAGTATATGCTTAGACATGTATTCATTTAATTACTAACGTAACTCGTTTTTTTGTTGTTGATAAATATGCAATAATATGAAAATGATTGTTTTGAGCGTGTATTGAAGTGAAATATTAAGATATTTTAGATTAAAAATGAAGAAAATATAATGATATCTATATAAAACTACACATTTTTTATCTCATATATTTGAATCATATTCGTACGATATTTGTAACAAAGAAGAATTGCTTATGTTTACGTATTTTTATCCTGAATTTTCATCGTAACTTTGAGGGTAAAAACATGTATTAAATGTGAGCTTTTTTTCAACGTAATCTACCCGTCCGATATATTATTAACTATGCTCTACACCAATCAAAGTGCCGTCATTTGAAATTTTTATATGTTTCTCCTTTTGTTCTAATTTGGTATTTATATTTTTTGTTTCAAAATAAATGTGGTTTTTATAATAAAGTTATGTCAAAAACTTAGAAAAGACTGTCTTACGGATCCTATTCTGTAAGAGAGATCTTCCAAACCCGACTCGCCTACCTCACCCGTTTATTTTCATTTTATTTTTATGAAATTGTCACTTTTTTCTTGAAAATTGTCAATTGTTGCCCTAAAACCATACTATTATACTTAAAAGTGTCACTTTTCCTGAAAAATTGTCACTTTCGGCTCTAAAAGCGTTAATAATGCCTTTAAATCGCCAATATTCGTCTTAAAAATGTTAGTTTGTTTCATAAATAAGAATTATCATTTTTTGCCTGAAAAACGTCATTAATGGCCTTAAAAGTGTTTGTATTTAAATAAAAAGTATCCATTTTATTAACATTAGTAATAGCAGCCTCAATTGCAGTTACACCCTAAGACAAGGGATTGAAGTCAGATCAAGTGCAAAGTTTGGAGAATTGAAGTCGAAACTAAAGAGATACATGAATTCTGTTGTGTTGCAAAGTACAAGGGCTTGGTTGTAATTCTTCCTTTGTTAGAGGTTGTCTTTGTTTTTTTAGGTCGTTAGTAATTAGTTTCTTCCGTTATTGGGTTTCATGTATATTTCTCCACCATTGTAATTGTTTCGTCAAGTTTTGATATCAACAGAAATTTCTTCTTTCCAAAAGATCAATCCAAGAATTCTTTGTTTCCCTTATGTTTCTTGTCATGGTATCAGAGCGCAAGATCCGATATTCAACAATCGTTCTCTTTTCTTCTTTTTCATCTGAACCCTAAACAATGACAGAAGAATCATCAGGGGCCAAGAACGATCAATCGAAACTGAAGAACAAAGGGGTTTCCATGGAGATTGGGATTGATTCCAATATGCACT
This sequence comes from Codonopsis lanceolata, assembly GCA_013146195.2. NCBI lineage: Eukaryota > Viridiplantae > Streptophyta > Magnoliopsida > Asterales > Campanulaceae > Codonopsis > Codonopsis lanceolata. Next base: position 21,014 of record JABEVN020000053.1, read on the forward strand.
CGCTGTATTTGCACAACAATGATCACCCAGGGCTCGTACTCGTTGCTACAAAACTGACATGGAGTGAAAATTACAACTCATGGAAGAGATCAATCGAAATTGCCTTGTCGGTCAAAAACAAAATCACTATCTTGAATGGTGTTTATCCAATTCCATAAAAGGAAGATTCTTTATTTCGTTTGTAGGCTAGGGCCAATGATATGATAATCTCTTGGATTTTCAACACTGTTACTGAAGAAATTAGTAATAGTTTGAAGTTTGTTATCAACGCCAATTCTGTATGGAAGGAACTTGGAGAAAGGTTTGCTAAGATTGATGGACACATGGTCTTCCAAATAGAGAAAGAATTGCATAGACTGGAACAAGGGACGTGATCTGTGGAATTTTATTTTCACAAGATAAAGGGTTATTGGGATGAATCTTCAGCTTTGGACCCTATCACAGTATGTAAGTGCCCCTGCAGTTGTGGCTCTTCAAAGAATCAAGAATCAAGGGATCAGAGGAAACAACTCATGCAGTTCTTGATGGGTTTACATGAAAGTTATGTAAACATAAGAGGAAAGATTCTGAGAATGAAACCGTTGCCCACAATTGCTGAAGCCTACTATATAGTCAGATAGGAAAAGATCGACACAAAGTCAAGGTTACATACCTGAGATAAGCTCTCTTGCAGCCAATGTTACTCAATTAGGGCAATCTCAGGTTGTGCCAGATAAATTCAATTCAGGATCTTTCAAATCATGATGGGAAATGGAAGAACCACATTTAGAAAAGGCATTTTCTGCAACTATTGCAGCAAAGAAGGGCACATCAAAGAAGAATGTTATAGGCTTAAAGGGTTTTCCCATTAGGCATACAGGGAATCCCAACCATCCTACACACAAATCCAAGCCCAGAAAATAATCTTTTGGGAATGGACAAACTAGGAAGAATCAAGGAAATCAAGGACAAACTACTAACCCCAGAGCCATGCAAGTACAATTGACACAAAATTGGAATGCAGATAACAACAACAAATTTGTACTAGGAATGTCAAGTATTGAACAACTGCAGGAACAAATGAACCAAGTTATGATCATGCTTAAAGCCGAAGAAAGTCCTAAAGAGTACACCACAAATCAAAATGCGAATAAATTCATTGGTATGACTCACATGGCAGGTACTTCAATTATTGAACATAATTTTAAACCACATTTTTCCATACATGCTTGGATTATTGATTCAAGGGCTACTGACCATATATGCTCTTCTTTATCAGTCATGCATGATATTAATGTTGTTGATCACCACATTATCCTTTCATTACCTAATGGTGCTAAAGTTAAAGTAACTCATATAGGAAAAGCTTACATCAACTCTCAGTTAACTTTAAATAATGTCTTCTACATACCTGAATTCAAGTACAACCTTCTATCTATTTCTAGACTCACTAAGCAAATTAACTGTCACACTATCATCATTGGGGCACAATGCTTTTTCCAAGACCTTCAGATGACAAAGGTCATAGCTACTGGTGATCTAAGTGATGAGTTGTATCTTCTCAAAGCTGAACAATTCCCTACTTCCAGACATGCTTGCACCAATGCCACTAGAGACAAGGACATAGTTTGTTGGCACCAAAGGCTTGAGCACACTTCTTTAAATACTCTTAAGAAAATTGTTTGTTTAAGCCCTATGTGTAATCAAAAGAACCTTAATGCATAAAGTATTTTGCATTGTGATGTTTGTCCTTTAGCTAAACAACATAAACTGCCTTTTCACACTTAGCAATATTAAAAGTAAAGCAAGTTTTGATCTTATACATTGTGATCTTCGGGGACCCTACACGAAGACTACTTGAATGGTTGTAGATACTTTTTAACTATAGCTAATGATTTTTCGAGAGGAGTCTGGACCTTCCTTATGTCTACTAAAACTCATGTGTTTTCCCTATTGAAACAGTTCAATGCTTATGTCCACAATCATTTCCAAACCTCTATTAAGTTTTGTATGATAGATCATGGGACAAAATTTTATAACAGTGAGGTCATACCTTATCTCAATGATTTAGGAATTGTTCATCATAGCTCTTGTATAGACATTCCTCAACAAAATGGAGTTGTAGAAAGAAAACATCAGCATCTTTGACATGTCCATAGCCATTAGGTTTCAGTCTGGACTTCCAATCCATTTTTGGGGATATTGTTTACTGGCAGCCACCCACATAATAAACATAATTCCTACTACAACCACAAGTTTCAAAACACCTTATAAAGCTCTTTATAAAACCAAGCCTAACTATGATCACTTGAGAACGATAGGTTGTTTGTGCTATGCTTCCACTTATCCAGGAGATAAATTTGCTCCTATAGCAATAAAATGTGTTCTGTTAGGTTATCCTGCAGGACAGAAAGGCTATGTCTTATACAGCCTTGAGACCAATAAAGTTTTCATTAGTAGACATGTCATTTTTCATGAGTCTATCTTTCCTTTCATCAATAAAATTTTTGCTATTAATGTGCGGCCATATGCTCAGTCTGATATAGATGTTAATCTCTTCCATGATGATACACCTGATTGTCATACTCATCTTAATGCTGATTTGAATAAAACTAACATTAACCTTGATGAGCCTAATGATATCAGAGATGATGTTGATCCTCTTATTCCTACAATAACCTCTACTAGAGTCAGATATCCTTCTGTGAAGCTGAAAGATTATATTTTCTCATCTGTTTTCACTAAGCCCAATCATGTTTTAAACAAACATCACACACAGCAACATTGTATCAACTCTATGATCCATATACAAGAGCCACATACTTATAATGAAGCTGCACAAAGTACTGATTGGGTGGAAGCAATGAACAAGAAATTGCAGCTCTTGAATCCAATCAAACCTGGGATGTAATGAGTTTGCCTCAAGGGAAGAAAGCTATAGGATGTAGGTGGATTTTTAAAGTTAAATACAATTCAGATGGCAGTGTGGAAAGGCTCAAAGCCAGATTAGTTGCCAAAGGATACAACCAAACTGAAGGAATAGATTATTCAAAAACTTTTGCCCCTGTAGCCAAGATGGTGATAGTCAGGTCTATTCTGGCCATAGCTGCATTACAGAAGTGGGAAGTACATCAGCTTGATGTCAACAATGTTTTCCTACATGGGGATCTAGAGGAAGAAGTTTATATGCAGTTACCTTTAGGTTACAATCCAAAGAGTAATATAGGCAGTGTTTGCAAGTTGAAGAAGTCTTTATATGGATTGATGTAAGCATTCAGACAGTGGTTTTCCAAACTGACTGAAGTTCTCATTGGGCTTAGGTACACTCAATCACTTGTAGATTATTCCCTATTTACTTTAAGAAATGGAGCCAAGTTCACCAGTGTGCTTGTATATGTTGATGATATTCTTGTGGCAGGTAACGACATGGACACTATTAGTAATTTGAAACATTTGTTGCATGATAAGTTTAGCATTAAGGACTTAGGGCTGTGAAGTATTATTTAGGGATAGAAGTCATGAGGTCAGTTGATGGTTTTCACCTCAGCCAGAGGAGGTATGTTTTGGACTTGATTGAAGCAGCATGGTTAATGAATGCCAAACCTCTTACTATCCCTTTTGATCCAAATGGAAAGCTTCTGCTTAATGAAGGAACCCTACTGGATAACCCTACATAATACAAGAAGTTGGTAGGAAAACTCATACATCTTACTGTTACCAGGTCAGATATGGATTTTATAGCTCAATACTTGAGCCAATTTGTGCAGAATCCAAGACATACACATTTGAAAGCTTTGCATAGGGTGTTGAAGTATGTTAAAGCCTTACCAGAACAGGGAATTTATTTGCCTTCTGCCAACAGTCTTCAACTGCATGCCTTTTGTGATAGTGATTGGGCAGGGAACCCAAATGATAGAAAGTTTATAACAGGTTTTTGCAAGATGTTGGGGAAATCACTCATTTCATGGCATTCCAAGAAACAGTATGTAGTCTCTAGGTCATCTACTGAATTAGATTACAGAGCTCTAGCTACTGTCAGTTGTGAAATAATTTGGTTGAAAAGCATGTTGAAATATTCGGGGGTCAATTTGCCACACCTGTTACCTTTGTATTGTGACAATTCTTCTGCAATAGTTATGGCTAACAATTCAGTTTACCATGCTAGGACTAAGCACATAGAACTAGATTGTCATTTTATTAGGGAAAAGATTTCTGGAGGCCTCATCAGACTGCACTGCATCATATTTCTACAAAAGGTCGGTTGGCAATCTTCACAAAGTTTTTAGGGAAGAGTTTGCACTGGACTTTTTAGTCCAAGTTGGGAGTGGTCAGTATTCACACATCCTCAACTTGTGGGAGGGTATTAACATTAGTAATAGCAACCTCAATTGCAGTTACACCCTAAGACAAGGGACTAAAGGCAGATCAAGTGCAAAGTTTGGAGAATTGAAGTCGAAAGTAAAGAGATACCTAAATTCTGTTGTGTTGCAAAGTACAAGGGCTTGGCTGTAATTCTTCCTTTGTTAGAGGTTGTCTTTGTTATTTTAGGTCGTTAGTAATTAGTTTCTTCCGTTATTGGGTTTCATATATCTTTCTCCACCATTGTAATTGTTTCGTCAAGTTTTGATATCAACAGAAATTTCTTCTTTCCAAAAGATCAATCCAAGAATTCTTTGTTTCCCTTATGTTTCTTGTCACCTTTAAACAAAAATTATCATTGTTTTTTCCAAAAAAAAAATTACGAGCATTTCACTTTCGACCAAGCAATTGCTAGATTCAAAGGGAGGGTCCAGACTAAGTAATAAGCCCCTTAATCTGATTCTTGAAAGTAGGATTCTTTTTTCAATTTTTGTAAGACTCTGAATGAGAATGTTGTCTTTGATTGAATGTTCTATTTGCATTTTTCCTAATTTGAGAATTTGATTGAAAGAAAAGAAGAAGAATTTTCTTCTATTATCTTTGGAAACCTCACGTAGTCCATGATCCACCTTGCAAGATGATCTTTCTTTCCATTGATAGAGCTCGGTTCTCTTACGGAAATCCATGGCAGGTTGAAGGACCAAAGATGACTTAGCCAATTGATCGAAGAACAGGTAGCGTTCGCACGAGATATATGAGGGAGGGAGAGAAATTGAATAGACGGTAGTAATTAAATTTAGCAAGGGACTATTTTCACTACAATTTTTACTTATCTGTTATATTATCATTTCTTACATGATTACATCAATTCAACATATGTTTGGACAAAACTTACCCCTTATAGAAATTGAATAGACGGTAGTAATTAATTGCTTGTCTATGTTAAGTTGTCTAACAATGTTACTTTCCTAATTATTTACTTACATAATTTTCTAAGTCAAAATTTCAAACGATATTTGGTTACCGTCTACATGAACAATATAATTATTCTTTTTTTTTTATTTTTTAAATGTTAAATCAATAAAATTCATAGCTAGAGTCATGTTACATAATACAAGAAAATATTATAAAAAATATTATTTATCAATCGAATTTTGAGAACATGGAATCGTTGCTCACTAGCTAAAATAAAATAAAAATACAATTAGATTAATTAAAAGTTATAATTCTAAAAATTAATTCAATAATAAAATCATATTGTAAAGTTTTATACATTTAGCCCACCACAACAACTTATTCTAAATATTAATTATGAAGTGATTAATCGAAAATCAATTAGATTAATCTTTAAGGGGGTAAGTTTTGTCCAAACATACATAAGTTTAAAGTAATAATTAACAATGTAATTGATAAGAAAAAAATGTAGCGAAAATAACATCTCCCTTAAATTTATTTTATATATATATATAACGTTTTAATACACTTGCTATATTTTGAGGGATACATTACATGCATTCATTGTATATGTACTAAATAGTATGAAGAATGACTTGAAAGATAGCTTTTTGAATTTTTAGAAAAAAAGAAAAAAGATGTTTAATTTTTAACGGACGAATTATAATTCATCATCTCAAAAAGATAGCCTCGCTCTGAATTTTCTCGGTCAACTTAATTAAATCTTGATCAAAGATTCATAGAAATTTACTTGTCATTATGAAATTCCAAAAACTTTATTGATACTATTTTTTAATATTGTATCTATTATTTAAATTTCATTACTTAAGACAGAACAAAAATTAATGGATGTCTAATAGTGATTAAATATTGTTCTTGAGTTTCAAAAATAAGAATAGTTTTGAAACCATTCTTATTTTGAAATGGAGGGAGTAATATTTTTAGGATTAATCATGCTAGTAAAAATAATTGAGTTAATGAAAGATGCAGATGTTATACCGTATGTAAAAGGGTAACAATAAAAAGTAACATAAAAATTACGCGTAATCTTAGAAGTAAACTTTTTAGATAAATAAAATAAAATAAAGGGCTTTTTTTCAAATAAGCGTTTGAAGTTTTTTGATATTTAAACTTTATGTTAAATGTTCATGCACCAAAATAAAATGTAAAAAATAAAAAATAAAAAACTAAATTGGAATAATATCATTACTCATCCAGTCAATGATTCGACTTTTCAGAGATGGGGAACACAGGAAAATCCAAATTATAAATAAGGAATTGGGTGGGTGCAATGTGCAATGTTCATGACACTAATATTATTGAAACAGATCTTGAGAGTTGAGAGACACTGATTTGATTTTCACCACTTTCGAATATTCAACGACACAAATGTACTGTAAAGGTTTTTGGAGAAAAAAATAGAGTAGAAAATGGTGATATTAGAAAACAAAATTGTGAATATGGCCTCCCTCTTCTCTTACCATCTATCCATTATTGAATAACCCCACTAAGCATGCTCTCTCTCTCTCTCTCTCTCTCACACACACACAAGGATAGAAGATTAACCCTACTTTGTCTATGAATTGGAAAACACTGTTGATAGGGATTTTACGTTGAAATACCATGGATACTCTTAACGTTAATCGACTCACTTTCGAATAATCGGATCCGAATAGCCAAGGCAGAGCTACCCAATTAAATAAATACGATTGTTTTAATAGCTTTGCATTGCCCATGATTTAGATTTTCAAATCACAGACATTCGACTCTTGCGAGAGATCTAAAACAACTATGGTTGGAGCAAAATGGAGTAAACGTGCTTCTTGACTCAGATAGATCATTAAGATGGCAAAAAACTTGGGTAAAATGGTTTTATGGATATTTTTTGTAAGAACAATCTTCTTTACCCGACTTATCGTGTGTTGATGAATTGAGGTATAAGAGAGTGAGCTTCATCCTACCCCATAAAGAAAGAACCAACGCTCACACTTGATTCTTGGAGCCTTTAATCAAGGAGTAATTAAGAGTGACTTGAATCTTCGTTATACTACTTGTCAAAGCTCTTAGTAAATTTCAACTACTTGTCTTCTCTCATGCTGTTTTTGTATGCCACCAACCAAGACAATTACGGTTTGAATTTGAATTAATGGACAATAATTGATTTTGATTTATTAATCTTCAAACTGCGCTGGCCCAAGTGATGCCCGACAGTCCATTAGTCCAATATTCCAACATGCAGAATGATTAAACTTGGGTCAGAATCAGAACCAGATAATTTTCATGACTTGGCGCGATGAAATGAATGTAGCAAGGGTGATAACCGGACAGGTCCACTGTCATGATATTATAACCGAAAAAGTTTTATATATTTATTTTTAATCGCTAAAGTACATTTTTGAAAGAAAAATAATGAAGATATCCTTAATGAAGGAAAAACGCACACACAAATTAGAAGAGAGGGGCTGCTCAGTTTAAGGCTTACCAAGAAAATTGGCAATTGAGAAAAGGCTGTAAGAAATTAGATGCCCTTAAGCATTGCCTTAAGAAGTGGAACAAAACTGAATTTGGTAACATTTGTCAAAATATTATGAAAGTGACCGAATTAAGTCACCCACTTCATCTTCTTTGACCAATATCCCAAAACTTCTCTTCTTCAAAGCTACTATACATTGATCACCCAGTTCGTTTTCTTTGGAGGCCATGTTAGCGCATCATTTTTCATTATCGTCTCCAGTTTTTTTCATTAATCCCAACAATAGAGAACCGAAAACCCCGCGGCGTAAGTTCAAAATTGTATGCGTCGTAAGTTCAAACCCCGCGTCATAAGTTCATAACTCCGCGTCGTAAGTTCAAACCTTGCGTCATAAGTTCAAAACCTCGCATCGTAATGTGCGATGTGCATCTGGGTTAACTTCTACTTGGTTATCCTCGTCAAGTATCTCCAAACAGATCATCAGATCACGAGATCTTGCAAATTTCAGAATTCATTATTAGCCAATATCAATGTACTCATCACAGACCTGCCAACTTCAAAACAAGCACGAAAAACACATCGGTCGACAAGGCATTATTATTGTTATACAATAATAATGAGAGACTAATGGAAGAGGAAGAAACAGCACAAGAAATTTGTGACATCTATTGTAGTGCCATTGGGGAAGAGGCAGAAGTTTTGAACATGTCGTGTGTTGGCCATGACAACGATGCCCACATCAAAGGTAACGACACCAACATTGAAGGTGACAACGCATGCATCGGAGGCAATGACGCCTACATCGTAAGCAACGACACACATATCGGAGGCAACGACGCCCACATCAAAGGCAACGATAGTCACAAGAGCTATCAAGATGTGAGCATCGTTGCCTTCGATTGAGCATCGTTGCCTCCTTGTTTGTAATCATGTGAGCACCAATAGAACAATGGCTAAGACAACTGAGATAAATGACCATAGGCTGCTAAAATAATTACGTATAAAGTTGCCCAGTTGTTTCCGTGCGTGGTAGGCCTCCATGTCTTTGAATTGCTAAGAGAGGTAGCATTCCCTAATATTGAAGACCACAGTTTCCTTGAAAAAGGCACTCCCCAATATTGAAGACCACATTTTCCTTGAAAAAGTTGGCGACATAGATATCTGTAGTGTTAGATACATTAGTGATTATTCCATTGTCACACAGGAATGTAATGTCTCGATAGGAGTTGAAGTGGTTGTATATATACATATATATAATCAACTCATGAAATGAAAACGACTCACTATTCCAATCTTTATCTATTTGATATGATCAGAAAGGCTTGCTTAATCTTCTTGATGTCTGGACCATCAACCGTGCAATATTAATGGAGAGGAAGAAAGGAAGAAAGAAAACAAAGGAGAAACGAGAGAAATTAAGAATGGTGGACATTTCTAAAAAAAAATTAACAAAAGTAGACTAATACTTTTAAAAACGAAAAAGAAATGTTGTAGCAGTAACAATTTCAAGAAAGCGTATCAACCTGCAATTATTCCATGTAGCAAACAGCTTTGCTACGACCAAACAATTACATGAAAGAAGCCAAGTAAATTTCTATGAATGAAGAAAAAATAATCATTTATCTATGAATACCCACCAATTTTCATTATTTAGTAGTACAAAATTCAGCTGAATCCATATTCCAAACAAACAAACAATTACACTTACACTACCTCTTTATTATCCCTCCTGCATTCCCTCCCCTTCTATTTTGGTGGGTAGGGGGAGGGATACATATCGCTACACTACCTACCAACAATAACCTACTTCCATCCAGCTGTGTTGCCATAAAAAAAACCCAAAACTAGCTTTCCATTTTCTGAAGCTGCTCATTTTCTGGCAAAGGAAATCCCCTTCCGTATGCTCTCCGCTAACTCTTTCTTTGCCTTCTCCAATCCCACCCTGTCAAGAATCAGCGGCTCAGTAATTATTAACCAAAAAAATCCCAAAACCATCGATTGGAACAACGCTTTTTGAGGGTTTAATTAAAACTGAATTTATTGACAATAACAAACAACACAGCTATAACAGCAATGGTAGAAGCCTAAAATATTGCTGACCTCTCATACTCATTCAAGGGACCAAGTGGGTATATCTCCTCGATGCCATTACGGCCAAGCCGTATTTTGGTTGCAAAGAAGGGAAGTTCCGTCACCTGTAAAGAGACAAATGCACTAATTCTTTAGCAAACTTCATGCTTCAGATAAAGTTCCAATAACAGAAGAAAAGGAGCTAGAAAATGAAAGTGTTAAATAAAGCCCCGGATTAATATATGAGCTGTGCAAACAACCACCTCATGCAAGAACATACCTCCGAAGGCACAAAAGCACATTGAACAATGCTTGCTTCTCCCCTCAAGCCTCGAAGGCATGAATCAGCAAATTTAACAGCAGCATATGCCTAAATTTATGAACATACTTTATCGTGCAAGTAACCAATAAAATTGAGTGGAGATATTAGAACAAAAGATTGAGTATGGGAAGAGTTGTGTAACCATGGAAAGAGTTGCAGATCCTGCCCCAGCTTTTGCCTGCAAAACCGACCACAATTTGCATTAAACCACGACTCAAGCATCTAGAAATAATCGAAGCTCATTTTCATAGTCATTCAGATTTGTGTGCAGAAGATGAGTCAATATACAAATATCATGGATTCAAACAAGGGTTGTAGATGGTGCTGCAGTCACGGGATGAAATAGGAGTCGCATAACAGAAACAGTTGCTGAAGGAGTTATATCTTATTTTTGAATCACACCTATCCCAAATTATGTGTACAATCACTTTCTAAAGTTAAAATCACACAAAGTTGTGTTTCTTTAATCAGTGTCATTTAGTCAAGCATAACTATTTTTCTAAGCTAAAAATGTATACGGCTTGAAATTATTTCAATGATCATAGGCAATGTGATGGTACTTGTACAAATAAAATCATAGGCAATGTAACAATGATATGGACTTATATCAATGAGGTCTTTAGCAGTAGTCAGCTGCTTTCATTCTTTTCTTTGAAGTGACCTCCATTGGGTCAACGGTACAGGATTTATAATAAGTATAGTACCACTAACCCCTTAAATATCAACTAATGCAAGGCAGTGTGGGGGCAACAAACATCGCAAACAGGGTTCAAGCCTTGTTGACACCACTATCCAATTTTCTCGCTTCCCATGAAAAATATTCTGGTTGCGGTACACCTCCTAACAAAAATTGCATGTTCGCTACATTACAATGTTAGCTGAACCGTTATGTAACTGTTTTGACCATTACATGATGGCAGCAACCTGTCTAGTAGTGCTTCATGTCAAACAAGTGTAACAATTTATAAAGTTATCAGGGCTCACCATTACCTTCACAGCATTTCTAACTTATTCCTTTCATAATATACAACTGACACTCCAATATTTAAAATGGTAACACTTAACATCTTTATTAAGTAGTAATAATTCTGTGGAGAAACCAAAATACCAAGTTGGAAAATCAATAATTCTACTCTGTAAGAGTATATTTACTACCACCATCCCATAAGAGTACTAATCTGAAATAGTAATGTATTTTACTTGTAAACATTTCCTTTAATTTGGACTAATGTTACTTTTTTTTTCCTATGGCACAAAGCAGCAACACCAAGCTTTTTAAACGAATGAAAATTTCAGAAGCATAACGAATGTTTTTGGGACAAACTAAATATCCATAAAGATTTTTACATGAAACAATGTTTAGACCAGAGGGAGTACATTATATTATACATATATAAATATACATACTCTAACAGTCTAAATAGGCATACTTTGAACATACAAGTGGCTACTTGTCCAGAGTATTGTTAATGCGTGAGGATTGCATAATTTACATTGTCAATGGTTTATTGACCCATATTTTGGAGTCAAAATTTCAAATCTGCAAAATATGGAAACATTCTAACCAATGTTACTTTCTTGTTCATATGTCCGATTTTTACATGAAACAATGTTTAGACCAGAGGGGGTAACTTTGACTTCAAAATATCCATAAAGATTTTAAAGAAAAAGTCAAGAACTCTGAATACCTCAACAACTTCAGTTCCCCCATTCTGAATACGAGAATTTAGATAGACAGTTTCCTCTGCCGTGAAAGAACATGGAGGTTTAACCTGCATAAAAATGAAACAATTGTTAGAAATGTTGAGTGTGTCATCTCAACGGCATAAAAACCACAGTTTGCATACATCCATTTGAACTAAAATTTCATCAAGCCAAAACATTTCATAATGGAAGTGGGTACATTAGGACAAATAAAAGCATTGCTCAAAAAATTTGACTTGAAATAGGGACTATTATTAGGATGGCAGCAGTGTAGACATAAGTTTATAATTGATTTCAAGGTTACAAAGTTCCAAACCTGAGATAGAAGAGGTAAAATGGTAACCCCAGCATGACCCCCGACAACTGGAACGTCAACTTCTCTTGGATCAAGCCCCAATACTTCAGCCTTCAAATCAGTAACAGATCAAGTTATGGCAGATTTCAATCAACAAGTCTAAAATATTACTAGTTCATTCACACTTCCATGTAAGAATCATGAACTGATGGTGAAGTTAGTAAGAGTGCATACTACAAAAGTGTTAGCTCTAACAACATCAAGCATTGTGACTCCCAGAAGTCGCCTTGGATCATATGTGCCAGCTCTCTTGAACACCTCTGCTGCAATAGGCACCGTCGAATTCACAGGATTACTTATCAAGTTGACAATAGCTTTTGGACAACACTTTGCTATTCCTTCACATAGGGTCTTTACGATTCCAGCATTAATGTTGAACAGATCATCCCTCGTCATTCCAGGTTTCCTAGGAACACCTGCAGGAATGATTACAAGGTCCATGCCGGTAAGAGCATCCGCCAATTGTTGTTGTCCAAGAAAACCACGTACCTATAAATGCCAGAAGCTATTTTAGTACACCCATCAAATTACTTTAATGAAGTTTCATATATAATACTGGTGAAGACTACCTAGAGAACTTTACAAGGGCACTGATGAAGAGACAGAGAAAGCACTTCCTTTCCCTCTTCCTCTCCTTCTCTCATGAGTACAAATGCAAGAAAATGCATGCAGTGGCACAATGAGAAGCTGGCTGGTCATCAATGGAGCAGGTCAACGATACAGTTCCTATCTTTACAGTGAAGCCACCATAAGGCCAAGGGGGACATGGCTTTTCATAATCTGTAACTAAATGAATATGGCCTTATAATATTGCCATGACTCCCTTAGAATTATACATATTTGCAAAATAGGGTTTTTCTAACTGCTTTCTTTCAGATGGCAATTTCAAATCGAACTGTGGGTACCAGAACTGAACTGAACCAAAGTTGACGGTTATTAACTGGTTTGACTGGATATGGGGCGGGTAAAGGGAATAACCGAAAGGATTATTTTGGGAATTGGTAAGCTTTTGCCCTTACCCGCCTCATTCCCCAAACCGTTGCCCAAACTGCTAGTAGTATTAACTAAGTATTTACCATAACATAAAACCCCTGACATCATTCTCAACCATGCAAATTTTTTGTTCAATGCGTTTAGTCGAAACAAGTTTGAGGTAAATATCACATGGTTTGAAAATAGTGTTAGATATTTTCCCTATAATTTATTTCTCATTTACCATAAAAGATCATACTCTAGTTACCTTGTCTCGTGTTTTGAAGAATTGATCAAGTTCAACCAAATTGATTGCTTTCTTTCATTAATTATCTTAATTAAGCACGGATCTTTAAATTTATTCATGTCTAAAACAATTGGCATTTGAAACACTGAGTAGTGCTTCATAATTCTTCCTTTATTTATGAAATTTAAATATGTAATAAACATATTTACATAATTTCTCTCCACATTCATATACGCATATAGAATAACATCAACGATTATTTGAATCAACACTAAGTTTATATGTTATTGTAAAAGCTTAGCCGAAAAAAATAATAATTCATTCGATCAATTTTTAATACTCCCTCCGTTTCTAAATAATTGTCCTCATTTTTTTATCCGTTCGAAAATGTTTGTCCTCTTTCAAAACTTTCCTTTTAAAAAAAAACAATTTTAGCACTTTACCCTTACTTTTTCTACCTAACTTTAATTATGGTCACATGTTCAAAGGCATTAAAAAAACCACACATTTATATTAAAACATAGGGAATACTACTTTTACATTTATTACGATATTACAAAATGTGATTCTCCTTTAGATGAATGTTTCCTCATAATTAACTCTTCTGCTATTTTCTGAACCATCTAAGATTCATTTTATGTATAAAATATTACATTATTACAGCTACATGTAATAGATACGTGTATTTGTATTTTTGTATATATTTGTATGTATTGAATAAATTTTAATATAAAGTCCTTTTACACGTTGGATTGTTATCTATATTTCTATTATTGCAAATTAATTAAAAAATTACTTTAGTATTTGGTGAATTTATGGCATGCACAACAACGTAATCAGACTTTTTAGTCGTTGTGAACATGATTATGATGAATTTTAAGTAAAAATATTATTATTTATCAAGTCTAATTAACTTGATTATATAGCATTTTTTCGAAAACAAATCAAGTGTTTTTTAAATCATTAAATTGTTTTCAACTAAATTTTAACTTGACCAATTCCCCATGGGTATTCCCAGATTAACCATTACTCGTGGGGAATGAATATGGTAGGACAGATTGATTACCCGATGGAGAATGAGGCGATTATGGGGGCATAAAATCGAATTGGGGAATGTGGGTTGTATCATGTATAACCGTCCCTGAACTTCCCATTGTCATTCCTCTCTTTCCTAGATTAGTTTCAATGATGGTGCAAAATTTAAGATATCATTCCTAGACACTTCTTCTAAAATTTGGCATTAGGACACTCTAATGTGCACAACTTTATTACTTAATGATTTTGTACAAATCTATACTATAGGTATATTAAAGTTGGTGAAGACAACTCTCAAAGTGACACATCATCATATTTTGCTTGAATTTGAATCCTCAAGCCTCCAACTCAATGTGACTTTCTTAATTTTTTGTTCTTTTCATCTTCAAGCCATTAGCTAAAAGCAAATACTTAATATGATAGAAAGATGTATCCTACATTGGTTACAAAATGATGTTGGTTTTAAAAGTTTTTAGATAAAAAACTTCTACTATTATTATCAATATAGGAGATGTATCCCATTGATTTGAAAGTGATGTTTGTTTTAAAAGTTTTTAGATAAAAGACTTTTATCATTATTACCAATAAAAAAGATATATCTACATTTAAAAAGTGATGTTGGTTATAAATGTTATTACATAAAAACTTCTGCTATTATTACAAATAGAAAATATTAAATTACTATAATCATTGAAGAGTTTAACATTTCAATCATAATGCCTAAAATTCCAAAAGTTATATTATTATTACTAATAAAAGAAGACATGTATCCCACGTTGGCTCCGAAAATGTATGAATTAATCTCAAAGTCTAATAGTACCCTTGTGCAGCACGGCTCTATAACTAGTGTAATAAATGTTTATGTTCACATTTTATTTGGGTTAGTTGTCATAGTTGGAAACTTCTTAGTGCTAGTCACATACACAAGAATCGTGATCTCTATCTATTCTATTTGAACTATCATGGACCGAAAGTTGTACGAAAATGACATTGAGTATGAAGGCATTATCAAGCAATACTGGAATAAAATTTCCTAAAAATTAATTGCTATCACATTCTTAGCTAAATCTATATAATGGCAAGTGTAGATTTATCTCTTCAAAATCTCACTTTTAAATTATTTATTTTTAAGTAATCATTCCACTCTTTCTCTCTCATATCTTCTCCCTATTTTCCCTGATTGTATTTCTCTTTCACTCTCCCATCTCCTCCCTATTTTCTCTCTCATCGCCACATATCCTTTCTTCTAATTGTGTTTAAACATTTTTTCCCTCTTCAAACATAAAAAATAGTAACTAAAACAAAAATAATAGTTTCGAAATCAAAAAAACAAAAAATATAAGAGATTAGCAATAAAAATAACTTATGGAACAAGCCACTATAATAATAAAAATTACAAAATCAACAAAACAAAAATAATTTAATGCAGAGGTTAGAAAAATAAAATAATTTACCAAACAAAAGTTTAAAACAAATTCTTAAAAATATATATGTAAAACAAAAATACATTAGTAAAATAAAAATATTCGATGGAACAAAAATAATAGTTACGGAGTCAATAAAAAAAATTAACTAAGGTTAGTAAAATTATAAAAATATTTTATGGAACAAAAGTTTAAAACAAATTCTTAAAAATAGTTATGTAAAACAAAAAATATATTAATAAAATAAAAATATTTGATGGAACAAAAATAAAAGTTACAGAGTTAATAAAACAAAACAATTTAAACTGAGGTTAGCAAAATAATAAAAATAATTTATGAAACAAAATTTTTCCGTAAAACTAATTCTTAAAAATAAAACAAAAATAATAGCTACGAAGTCAATAAAACAAAAAATATAATGTAAGTTAGTAAAATCAAAATAATTTACGAAACAAAAACAATAGTTAACGGTAAAAATAATTTCATTATTTTGATTTTAGCTTATTTTCTTATCAAAAATTTCATTATTCATAAAATACATATATAATTTAATAAAAGTAATCATTCAAAGGAAGAACTTATTTAAGTTCAGATTCTATTAGGAAGGCGAAAAAAATTCAAGTTCGTTCGAAGACATTCATTGTACAAAGTTTTTGAATAGTATAAAGTGTTCGAGGTTGTCTGGCGATGAATTGACACTTAAAATTGGTGTTCCAGTAATGCTATTGAGAAATATTGACGGTTGTGCAATGGAATAAGACTAATCATCATAAATCTTCGGGATCACATTGTTGAAATAATTTTTTTGAAAAGAAGCAATGTTGAAAAAAATGTTTTTATCCAAAGATTGTCATTAACTCCATCCAATGTAAGATTGTCTTTCAAAGTCCAGAAAAAAAAATTCCATTGTTGGTATCATATATGCAATGATAATTAACAAGTGTCAAAGTCAATAATTGCACGTAAGTCTCTTTTTTAAGAAACCAGTATTTGGCTTAATTATATGTCGCAGTTTCTAAAGTAACAAATTATTATGATTTGAAGATATTGATAAACGGTGAAGATGAAAAACCTACTAATAAGACAACAAATGTAGTGTATAAGGATTTTTTTTAGAATCTATAATAATTAGTGATATACTTAGGTGTAATTGTTAATAAACCGATTCTTCTTTTTTTATTCTTTAAGATTGTTTATCCTCTTTATTTTGTTTATGTACGATTTAGTTGACGTGCATTTAACGCATGAGTTTAAAAAACTAGTTTTATTTCA
Organism: Codonopsis lanceolata; assembly: GCA_013146195.2. Taxonomy (NCBI): domain Eukaryota; kingdom Viridiplantae; phylum Streptophyta; class Magnoliopsida; order Asterales; family Campanulaceae; genus Codonopsis; species Codonopsis lanceolata. The sequence goes on from JABEVN020000053.1 coordinate 38,180, forward strand.
ACACAACCAATTTATTTTCCTTGCCTTTAACTTTTAGCTTTTAAACTTTCTCTCTTTTGGGTCCCATCGGTTTCTTCATATCGGTTTTACTCCCCTCTTTTTTATAATAAATGTGCCCCTTGTTAGTACGAGAATTGAAACCAAGGACCTCAGGGACTTCGCCTAAACGCCCTTGTCATCTCTCCCTCCCGCACTCATGTCTTCGCCTGACTGCCCTTGCCATCATTCTTACCTGATTAAGTGCTTGTTTGTTACAGCTTATTTGGAGTGACTTTTGGCTTTTAGCTTAAATTAAGTCATATTTAAAGCGTTTGTTTCAGCTTATACGCTAAAAGTCAATAAGTTAAGTACAACACCATTTTTGCATTAAAAAGCCAAAGCCAAAAAGCTAAAATTTAAGCTTTTTTAGCTTTTTGAAAACACAAAGACAACTATTCATTAACAAACTTTTGATTATTACAATCTTACCATTTTTTATAAATTCATAAAAGAGCTAGGAATATTTATTTTATGATTTTTTTAAAAAAATAAACATTTAATGCCGAATAAGAAATATTATAAATTATTTATTCATTTTGTTATAGGGTAAATATTTTGAACCTCCGCATATTTAATTAACTAGTCACATTAAAAATTGGCAAGGAAATAATAAAAATTAAATGTAAAAGACTAGGCATACTAATGGTGTAGAAAATAACTACATATTTATTTGTTGTTTTAAGTAAGATTAATTAAGTAAATAAATATTAACTAAATATTATCCCATGTTGAGTTGTTTTAAAATAAAGATGATAATTTTTACTTTATAAGGGACTAGTTGATTTGAAAATTTAGGGTTTATGGTCGATTTGTAATAAATAAATAATTTCCAGCTTATGTATCAAATATACTCATGGCCGTTTTTCATCAACCATAATAAACAGTCTTTCAGCCATCAGCCTAAGTTATCAACTATAAACCACTAGCCACCAACCACAACAAACGAGCCCTAAAAAGACATTGAAGGAATATCACCGCTAAGTTAGGCACTCAAACCTTACGGTCCTTGGTTCCAATCCTCATACCAACAAAGGATCACACTTAATTATCAAAAAGTAAAGTAAAGCATAAATTCAATAAAGGAAAATAAATAAATAAATAAATAATCTTAAGCATTTTCAATTGAAATTCGGTTATTCACCATAGTACGAGGTTCCCTCTTAAACATCCATGGCTGAATGGTTAAAGCATCAAACTCATATTTAACAAGTTCGTAGGTTCAATTCCTACTCTTCTATGCATACCAATGGGTCTATCTCATATCCATACAAACTGGTGTGTTAGATTCATTTTGCCATTATAAAAAGAGTCCAAGTAATTGGGATAAAGGATGAATTCAAGGATTGTGCCATTATGGTTTGATTGGTTTCTGAATATAAGAAGGGGAAAAGACCTCTATTACACAATATTCTCGAGCACTGATCTACCAGTAGACAAATCCAATGGCATAGCATCAAGGGTGCTGAAACAAATTACCTCACGAGAACACAAATCAAGTGTAGTATGGGTGCATGTATGTTAATTATCATAGTCCATCCAAAAATGCACTTGAAATATGGTTTCAGTTTCAGGTTCAGCAATTATTGACGGAACGGAAAGAATAAAAAATTAATTTACCACAGCAGCGGTGTCCATGTGACTAATATCTGATGTGACGCCAGGAGTATTAGCAACATCGTAGAGATGAAGTAGCGACACCAACGGGTTCATCTTCATCAGCATGGAAAGAGGCTGACCAATGCCACCTGATGCTCCCAATATTGCTACTTTGAATCCAGAAGATCCACCTTTTGCCCTGCAATTTACTCGCTCCAAAACAGAACCCCCTTCCATCTTCCATATAACACAAATATCAATGAAAAAATCTCACCCATAAGGTCAATCGAATTTAATTATCAAGAGAATTAAGGATCAAATGAAGAGAACCGAGAGTTGGGTACTAATTTGACCATGGAATGCTAAAGAAAAGAGGGGTTGAACCTTCACCTACCGGAGGGAGAAGAGGATTGAGGTGGGCTGAGATTCTGGCAATCCGCTGATTAACATCACTTGCATTATGCTCCATACTTTGCTGAGTGTTTGACAAGACTCCCTACGGTGGTGGTGTAAAGTGTGACCGGATTTGTGTTTATATATATATAGAGAGAGAGAGAGAGAGAGAGAGAGGAGGAGGAGGATGACGATTGACGAACGAGAGTTGAATTGGGATGTGTGTAAAATTGATTTCAATTCTCTGATGCTTATCCGCAACGGCCTTGAATTTGGTGAAATTTAGTTCTATCATTTACAAGTGATAAAAAGGGGGGCTAGCCCACAATTTTTCCTTTTATTTATATATATATATGTCCAAGTGCCTGCCCAATACTTGTTTCAGTTTCAGCGGTTTATAAGACTAGAAGAGGAGGAAGATTGGGCCGGCTGCCATCCATGATCCAACCAACTAGCAGTCAGTATATCTTAAGTTGTTCTTCTCCAAAATAATAAATAATAAATAATAAATAATAAAAAAATACACAAGTTTTTAAATTTTTATCTTCTATAACTTGATACATCGTTTAAAAAAATAATTGACTATATTATAATTTATAAATACTGGTGTAATGTGTGGTTTTTTTTTAATACATGGTCATAATTAGAGGTGGCAATTTTCGCTCATGCTCATTCGCCCGCCCAGACCATCCACTAAAAATTCGGTATGGGCACACTTCAAATTTTAAATGGACATAAATGGGCATGCCCATTTATGCCCATGAAATATTATGGGCTAAATGGCCGTCCAGTTGCCAGCTGGGCACCTACCTTGATTTCTATTTTCTAATTCGGTCGGCTCTCCCCCAATTTCACTTCAGTCCGTCATTTTGTTAGCGAGTTCTCAATCCAGAGAGACGACCATGTCCTCAAATCAGACTCTCTCTTTCTCTCTCAAATACGAACCCTAACCGAACTCTGAAATCCCAAATCCCTATTTCTTTCCTTGCTCGCCGCACAAATTTGAGGTCAATGGTTTGAAATTCTATTTCTCGTCTCAGGTAAGACCATCTCCAATGGAAGCTTCAAAACTCCAAATTTGAAGAATTTTTCTACTATTCCATGCTCCAACAGCTGCTTCATTTCATCTTCAGATTTGAAGTTTCTGATTCTGAACTTCAAATCCAGAGCATACTATTCATACTTCATCTTACCTCTCCTCTTTTTTTTTTGGTTTAAGTAATTATTTTGTGTTTTATGTTTTCATTATTATTGTTAGTTTAGTTGTTTAGTTTAAATACCATTTTGAGATGTTTTGGTTTAAATAATACAAAAAATTAATTCAATTATTTTATTTATATTGTTAGTTATTAGTTATATATAATATTAAAATTATTTATGATAAATTTTATATATATTAGACATTAATAAATAATATTATTTTTAATATGTTTGTATTTTAGTCTCAATTAATAAATAATATTTTTTTAATATGTTTGTATTTTAGTCTCAATTAAATTCATGCATTTAATTATTATTTTTAATGCATAATATTTAATTTAATTTAATATTAAATCAATAATATATTTGTTTTGCTAAAATACATTAATGCAAATTAAATAAAATAAAACATATACTTGGAATACAAATTAAATGAAATAATGAATAATATACTTGGAATATTCCTTTTAGAGTAAATTTTGAAGTAGAATTGTTGGAGATAGTGTAAGAAATTTGGTGCAGAAATTGCACCAGTTTAAAGATTTTGTGCAGTTTTAACTTCAAACTGTTGGAGATGGTCTAAGTTGTTCTAATTCGTTGGAATGTTGTGGTTTTGTAGGTTCAGATTTGTCTGTTATCTTGATGAATTGTGTTTCTTCAGTCCATTATATGGATGCAAGTTTCTTCCAATTTTGTGTTCCACTTGGTTATGGGTCAGCAATGCAGGAATTGTGTGTATCGGGCGTTGTTCTGCAACAGTGCATTCTGCCCGAAAGAGTTCCCTATAACATTGCTTATGAGAAAGATGGGCAGTTGCATTCCGTCACTTATGTTGGAACTTTTCAAGAATCATCTTCCCCACATTCTTATTTAAGCTATATTCCCTTCTTCTTATGTGAAAATCAACAATTGCTTCTTAACTATTTTATTGTTTACTGTGAATGTGATACACTGTTTCACTTGAAAAAAGAAAAATGGAAGTGGCCTTCTCTAAAATAAAGAAAATATTAGAAGAAGGGAGGGAGCGAGGGTAAAAAAATTAGAGAATAATGAAGGAAATAAAAATTAGGAGTTCATTGGAAGAAAGGGAAAAAAAATCATTGGAACTGTTAAATGGTTTATTACTTTTATTGGGAAACACTGTTGATTTTTTGCTTATACTGCTAATTATATGAATTAGAATGCAGATACTAGGTTTTGGTTCTTGGGTTCTTTGCCAATTGCTCTAGTTGTGTTTTAGCTCTTAATCGTACGTAGGCTGAGCTTTGTAATAAGTATAAGGCGTGACGTTGTCTGTCTTTAGGGTGTGAACTGTTTTGATTTTTCCTGGTCCGCCACGTTCAACCATTGTGGTTTGCATGTGTCTGGTTAGTTGTCTGCCCTCTTATCTTTTTTCTTTCCAGGCTTAGGTTTGATTCTTCAAGATGAGTCTTTTGTTGCATTTACAGTTCAAATAGTGGTGGCCTTGTTATCTCTGGGCTTGGATGTGGCAGCATTCTTTAGTCCTGCCATGACAACCTGAGGGTTGTTTTTCTTTTTTCCAAGCCCGCCTAGTTTTTCAAGGCTTCACTTGTTTGTGAGCTATCCTCTGTAACCTCTTCTTATGGGAATCGATATGTGTTTGTTCTGTATGCCTTGTCAGACAACCTTGAATAAATTCTGAAACAGTTTGTGTTATATTGATATGTGTTCATGTTTGATCATGCTGTTAGTTGCAAATATGATTTTCTCAAGTGTTTCCATATGGAATATTACAACTTCTAGACTGCAAAAGGATGTTCTTTTGATTTGTAATTGTGCAAGTGAAATGGACAGTTTGGTCCATGTTTGTTGAGCCTCAATTTTCCAAGTAAAAAAAATATCTAATTTGGAAGCCCTTTAACTAGACCACTAAAGTAGATATTAGTACAAGAAATAGACGTGAAATTTCTGATTTGAAAGTTGAAATCTGGACCATATATGGACTTTGTTAGATGCATCACGTGAGCTGGACTTGGACTTGATTCAGGATATAATACTAGTCTAAAGAATCATTCAATTTTCAAATAAAATTTTCATGCTATGTATCATCATCACTCGACTTGTTTATCAGGCTATGGAGCATGACTCTAATTTTCAACATACGGAGGTGGAAGTGGATCAATTCTCAACTAGTTCAAAACGTGATAGGCCTCCTAAAGGGATGACTTCAATAGCATGGACTGTGTTTGAACGGATAGGGGAGGATAGTAATGGGATACAAAAGGCAAAATGCAAGCAATGAAAGTAATATTTACTACTGAAAGGAATTCTGGGACAAAGAATCTGCTACGTCACTTGGATGTTTGTCCTAATCACGAAGAGAATTCTAAAAATGTAACTTCACAACATCTTGATCAAGAAATATATTGTGAGAAACTTTGCACAACAATTATTAAACATAATTACCCCTTTAGCTATGCGGAACATGAAGGGAATTGTGACTTGCATAGCTATTTACACCCAGAAGTTAAACACCTTACAAGGAACACAGTGAAAGCAGACGTTTTAAAGAAGTTTTCAAATACAAATGAGAATCTGAAGAATACCTTTCAATGTGTAAAGGGTAGGATATGTCTTACTTCTGATCTATGGTCTTCAATTACAACAGATGGTTACTTGGCTCTTACAGCTCATTATGTGGATGAAGACTGGGTCTTGCAAAAGAAGATTTTGAATTTTCATCACGTGCCTCCTTCATATAGTGGTCCAATTTTGGCTGAAAAAGTTATTCTTTTATTGAAAGATTGGGGCATTGAAAAGAAAATTTTTTCATTAACTTTGGACAATGCTTCATATAATGATGGCTTGGTTGGTGTTTTGAAGAGGCACATGCGTTTGACTGGTTCATAGTGTGTGATGGAGAGTTCTTACATGTACATTGTGGTGCACACGTATTTAACTTGATTGTACACGCTGGGTTAAAAGTCATAGAAGGATGCATTTATAAGTTAGAGAAAGTGTGAAATATGTCAAGGGTTCGAAGGCGAGAAAGATCAAATTTGCTCGTTGCATTGTTCAACAATCTTTAGAGTGCAAGAAGTTAGTGCGACAAGATGTGGTCACAAGGTGGAACTTAACTTATCTCATGTTCGATAGTGCACTTGCATATTGCCTTGCTTATTATGAATTGAAATTGGTTGACACACAATATAACCATTGTCCTTCCAATGAGGAGTGGGATAAAATTGAGTGTATTGCCAGATTTTTGCAACCTTTTTACGATATCACCACACTTTTCTCAGGATCTCAATATGTGATTGCAAATTTGTATCTTCATGCGGTGTGGAAGATTCATTCACTTATACTAGAGGAGATGAACAATGAAGATAAAGATTTTAGTGATATAGCCAAGGTGATGAAATCAAAGTTTGAAAAGTATTGGGATTGTTATAGTGTGGTGTTATCAATGCCAATCGTATTGGATCCTCGTTATAAGATGCAATATGTGGAGTACTCATTCAAAAAGATATATCCTATCATGTATTTAGAAAAGGCCAGAAATTTGTGTGAGAAGTTGGATTTGATCTTTAGTGACTACATGCGTCTCTCACCTACTAATTGTGAATCTTCTTTGGACGGGGCAATGGTGATGTAACTGGTGAAATTGATGAATTTGATTGGTTTAAAAGTGAGCACTATGGGTTGAATATGAACAAATCTTCAATTAGAGTTATACTTGGAAGAGAAAAGGTTTGATCACAAATAACTCATAGATGTTTTAATTTATTGGAAGGCAAATAGAATTCGATATCCCAATCTTTCATTAATGACACGTGATATTTTGAGCATTCTGATTACTAGTGTTGCTTCCAAATCTGCATTTAGCATTGGAGGGTGTATTCTTGGAAAATATCGCACTTCACTTTTGCCAAAGAATGTTGAGGCTTTGCTATGCATACGAGATTGGTTATATAAGATGAGTGGTAAAGTTATTTACTATTATGTATTTGTTTTCAATCGTTTGATTACTTTTTTGTATCTAATTGAGCATACTAATGATTGTTAAATGTGGATATTGTAGACTCAGATGATGAAGAGGAAGAAATGTATGTAGATTTCGCACCCATAATTGATCATATTGATTCCTTGACTATTGTTGATGATTAGGTACTCTTAATTTGGTTCTCTCTTCTCAGTTTTAGCACATGTTTAGCTGACAATTTACTTATTGTTTCCAGGTTAGTGTTATTAGGAAATTTCGCCTTTGAGAGATATCAAGGCAAAGAAAACAAATCAAAGGTATACTTGCTTACAACCTGATTCTTTCAGCCTGTTTTAATTTGGAAAATTTTGTTGTTAATTCTTCATTTTTTTCTATATTAAAACTTTTAATCTAGTGAGCCTTTTTGTTTCAGATGTGTCGATGGATGTCATGTTGAAATTGTTAAGAGCTGGGTTCAATTGGGTCTTTATAATTGATATATGAAACTTATTTTGTTTGATTGTTGGTGTTTAGGAATTAGGATGATTTGTTTGTCAAGTTTGCAAATTGATGTTATTGGTCAAAATTTAATTCAAAAAAGTCAAAACTAGACTCTTTGGTTGGAACCTATGGAATTCATCATAGTTTTAAGTAGTTATCCCATTTGGAATACTTTCACATTATCCTTTTTGCTTTTAATCATCATTTTTTTTATTTGTGCAGGAATCTGATCTGAAATGGGGATATGGAAGACAAGAGTAAAATTGCGAAAGATGATATTGAAGTAATTTCTTTGTTTCAAAACTTAATGCCACCTAAAATATTCTCTTAGAGCTGAAACCCTTTTATTTTTATTCTTGTTTTGGTCAATTTGTAGTTGATCGAAAACCCTTTAATATGAGCCTTTTTTATGCGGTCTCTCTAGATTAATATAGAAGTTTTTAGATCAAAAGAAGATGAAGATGATGACTACTGGTATTGGAAAAAAAACATATTCAAACATGTAACGGATGTTATTAGTGTGTATAAGAAATTGCAACTTTTCTTCGGATTTTGTATAATATGTATGGTTAGTTGTATACTTATAAGTAATTTTCAGGTTGCAACTATGAATATATATGGTTAGTTGTAAATTTCAAGTAATTTTTTGTAAATAGAAATGATTTTTTTGTAATTTTTGTAGCTATTTGATAATTGTAAGTTAATGAGTAAATAGACGCTCATGGACGTCCATGTCCATTTAGTGTCCGTATATATATGCTCATGTAATTAAATGGACACTTATTTACCCGTCTATTTGAGCCCGCCGCCCATATGGACCCGCTCATGCCGGCCCATTTGCCAGCTCTAGTCATAATTAAAGTTGAGAGAAAAAGTTATGATAAAATGGTAAAAATATTTTTTTAAAGAAAGTTATGAAAGAAAATAATTATTTTAAAATAGTCAAAAAAAAAAAATAAAGACAATTATTTGAAAATAAATGGAGTAAAAAATATCTTATGCTTTCTTTAACTCCAGTTGTTAATTCCATATCAAAGGAAGGAAACGTTTATTTAATTTTTCAACGTTTTAATTTAACTTAATAATTTACAAACTTGAGCCTAAGAGAAAGAGAAATAAACTTACAACTATGTGTATTTTCTTCGACTACGTGTTATCATTGACGTAAAAAACAATCAATTAACACATAGTAATAATTTGGTTGTTTTCTGCCTATCACTTGCAAGTTGCAATGTCTTATGAGGCCCAAAAGGTAGCCTGATGATGAGATGAATAATGGCGTGAAAAACAATAAGGTAAATTTCAAGTGGGTATAATTTTAGAAACAAGTTTTCATTTAGGATCATCAATTTTTTTGATATTTCATGCAACTACAAATTGGTTGTCAAATAACAAAAATGTCATTAATGAAGACAGATCTAATCCAGTCTAAAAAAATTCAAAAAAGTTGATGCCAATGTTTGGCATCAAGCATTGTTTTCACAATTTATTCAAACAAAAATAAAATCAAAAATGTTGATGTCAAGGCTTGGCATCAGGTGAAAAAAAATCAATAATGTTGATGTCAAACTTAGGCATCTGGTTGTTGCCAAATCTAGGTATCAGGCAGATGCAAAACCCAGGCATCAGGGTTGTTTTTACAGTTTTTTCATAACAAAAAAAATCAAAAAATGTTGATGTCAAGTCTTGGCATCAGCACTGCTTTGACAGTTTTATAAGGACAAAAAAAATTCAAAAATGATGATGTCAAGTTTTAGCATCAGGACTGTTTTCATAGTTTATTCAAGCTTAAAAAAATTCAAAATGTTGATGTCAAGTCTTGGCATCAAGACTGTTTTCAAAATTTATTCAAGCCTAAAAAAATTCAAAAATGATGATGTCAAAGTTTGGCATCAGAACTGTTTTGATATAGATTTTTCATAACAAAAAAAAAACCAAAAAATGTTGATGTCAAGGCTTGACATCAGAACCAGACATCAAGTTGCTAATGTCAAACTCAGACATCAGGTTGTTGCCAAATCCAAGCATCAGGTTGTTGATGTCAAACCCAAGCATCAGGTTGATGTAGGGGTGGCAATTTGAGGCACGACACGATTGACCGACACGAACACGGCACGAAATTATAGGGTTTGGGCTGGGGCTTATCGGGTTCGGGCCGTTATAGGGCCAACACGATAAGGCACGATAAAAAAATGAGTTGTTATCGGGTTGGTTTGATAAGCACGGTAAGACACGATAACTAAAATGTATATGTTTTAAAAATATATTTTTAAAAATTTACTAGAGGTTATTCACTTCTTTCGAACTATTTTCATGATTATTTCATAGTTTTATCATTTGAAAATCTATGACTTTTAAACTATTTGACTATTTATATTGATAAATTTTCAAAATATGTATTAAAAAATCAAAATTATATATTTTATAGTTTATTGGGCTTAACGGGCCTGACTAAATAAATCGTGCTTTTTGGCTTATCGTGCCGTGCTTTTCGTGTTTTTATCGTGTCGTGTTCGGGTTTTAATATTAGGCACGATAAGCTTATCGTGCGTGTTCATGTTCGTGCTTATCGAAAATATTTTACCACCCCTAGGTTGATGTCATAAATTATAACAAATACAGAGCCTATTAACACATAAAAAAAAGAGAAAAACAAGTCATAAAGCATTGGATCCACATTAAACTAGCATATAATCATAAATTCTTTGCTGCATTGTCACACTACAAATCAATGAAAATGGTGCCCATTTCTTTACAAGTCAGAAAACCTATTCCTGTTTAGCTTCTTCAACTCTATCTTGAGCCGTTTCAATTTAGTACGACTATCCATGGGTGTGCCTCCGACTTATTCTTGTAGGAAATCTGGCAAAGAATTTGAAGGCCTTCTTGACTCACTATCACTAATACGGGCTTCAAAGTCATCCATCCAGATAGGCGAATCACTCGACCCACCTACTCGTCATTGTTATTTCTAATAGCATTCAAATCCCGAACAATCATCAATGGAGCTCAAATCAGTATTTATCAAAGATGAAGAACCCGATGTGGGTTAAGCTCCATAAACAAAACATAATGATAATATTGATGAAGATGATAGATCTAGAGATGAATACAAAGGATTTTTCTCGATACTTAAAAACACCCACATTTGGCCGATAAATCTAACGATTTATGCCATTGTGAGATTGATTTTTCTAGAGGGAAAGAGAGAGATTGAAGGTTTGTTGGGAGAGTTACTCTTCTAACGATCATGATGCCGATTGGAATATAAGCTTGTTGAGTCGGCCATGGAGGATAACTTTGAGATGGCGTATGTTGGTCCGATGGAAGAAACATAAAAGATCGCTAGGAAATCTAAGAATGGTGTTGGATACATCGTCTATGGTTAACTAAGACGGCCATCACGCGATTTTTGATTAGTCGTACCTACCCAATAATTCAAATGAATGACTCGCAATTCACGCGGTTTTTGGGTCATAATCATTACGTAGGAGAGATGGCCGAGTGGTTTAAGGCGTAGCATTGGAACTGCTATGTAGGCTTTGTTTATTTCCGTACCTTCACCTAACTCACCGATCTTACTAACCACAATAGATCAAATAAGAATCAATACCACTATTCCATACAGTTAGACCTTTCTTTGTGATTCTCTATTCCTAATGGCTGTGGCGCGCAAAAGACTGGAAAGAAAAGAGGAGATAAGGAAGGAAAATCTCCCTCTCGGTCTATGATACCTAAACGGGAGAAAAATATGGATCAAACCCTTATTTATCTTAACCTTAGGTTAATTTCCTTCGCCGAAAGGGAGCAAAGTTGTCCCTACCTTACCTTATTAATTATACTCTTTATTTTCTTTTCGTTAGCTTTAAGTCTGACGAGAATAATATTCTACGACTAGTAATTCATTTATTTTCAAACCAACCCAGTTACTATCTATTATTTGATTGACTAATCCTTTATATTGCACCGGGTCAAGGGTTAAATGGCTTGGCACTTTCTTATGAGGGGATGAATTGAGAGAATTTTGAATCAGAGCTTTAGATTTTTGTTCATCCTTTGCTGTAATAATATCTCGGGGTTTGCAGCGATAACTTGGTATATCTACTATACGACCGTTTACTAAAATATGTCTATGGTTAACTAATTGGCGAGCTCCCGGAATAGTCGGAGCCATACCCAATCGAAAAAGAATGTTATCCAAGCGCATTTCCAGTAATTGTAGTAAAACCTGACCTGTTGGACCTTTGGCCTTTCCGGCGATACGAACATATTTAAGCAATTGGCGTTCTGTAAGACCATAATAAAAACGCAATTTTTGTTTTTCTTCTAGGCGAATACGATATTGGGATTTTTTCACAGAACCCACTTGCTTTCTAACTTGCTTTCTAAAATCACTTTTATCTATGAGACTTTTTTTAGTTAGTCCCGGTAATCAAGGTTCTAAAAATCGTTAGGCGGCCGCTAGGCGGCACACTAGCGCTTAGCGCCTAGGAGACTAGTCAGGGCGTATCGGGGCCTAGGCGGGGCCTAGAATTAAAGCATAATTACCATTTTTTGATAATTTATATCAAAGATCAAACACATTGACTACAAATTTAATTTTTTTATGTTTGTCATTTTATCAAACACTTGTCTATATTTATAAAATGAACAAAAACATACAAACCTACTCTTAATCCAATTCTCAACAACCCCAAAGCAATAAACTAGCCAAGTTTAGAACTAAAAACAAAAAAAATATTACTCAAGTTTGCCCCCCATTACCCCCCTCTCTGCCTCACCATTACCACTCCCCCTTTCTTCTCCAGTTCACCTTCCCTTCCTTCTCCGGTCACCGCATGCCACAAAATCAAAGTTACAAAAATAAATTAAGGTCGGCGAGGTTTGGCGTAAGCGCTGACTTGGTCGATTAGGCGGTCACTAAGAAAGTCGCGGCGGTAGAGAGGGGCCTAGCGCCTAGGCGGGGTCTAGGCGGAGCTAGGCGGGGAGTTTTAGAACACTGTCGGTAATGCCCCTAGGCGGCGGATTTTTTTGAAATAAGGTCCTCGGCTTGGACGCTGCCTTGTTGCAAACTGGGAGATGAAGAACAAGGACGTAGATGGCGGCTGGGTTTGTTTCTAGATGAGAGGATGGGGCTGGCTGGGTTTAGATTCGGCCAGAACTTGGGGAGGAAATGGGTGAGGCCAAACTGAGAGAGATACACGAAAAATCAAAATAACCAAGTTACAGAGTTACAGAGTTACATACTTAGACATAAAGGGCAGTGACGTATTTTTGCCCTAAAATTGTACCTAAAAGATATGTTCAAAAAATAGCTTGATTTATTTGAAAACATGTTTTTAAAAATGTACCGACTTGTAATTTTTTTCAAAAAAATATTCATTAGATTGATTGGTCATTTCCATTAATACGATACGGGGGGAGGGGAACAAAACAAAAAAGATGGGCTTTAACGGGGCTTGAGCTGGCCTGTGTATTACACTAGCTATTTTCATGAGGTGTGTGTATAGATCATTTTTCTTCTCAAAAGAGGTTGTAAGTAAGTACTTGTTTGGTGGAGCGTTTTGACCAAAATGCTGGTAAAAAACGCAGCGTTTTTTCTTTAAAAGTGTTTCAATGCGTTTTAAAACGCAACATTTTTAAAATGTGCAGCGTTTTAAAAATGTGTTGCGTTTACAATTATTTTGTTTATAAAAATAGCGTTTTGAAATAGTTTTCCAAACATGTTTACAAGAAGAAAATTACGTTTTGAAAATGTTGCATTTTAAAAACGCTTGCGTTTAGAAAAAACTGCTGTTTTCAAAACGCTGCACCAGACGAGATCTAGAGAGAAATTACGAGAAGGGGCGAACTAAATTTATGACTAACTACATTTCATTTTAGGTAAAGAGTTCACCATTCATTATATTATTTTGAATTAATTTACTTAAAGAGTTCACTTTCAAATATTATATTTATAATTTCTCTAACTTTTGATCTTTACCATCCACTTGCGTTGTAAGTATTTTATAATTTCTCTAACACAAATAGAGGATAAAGATGAAATGTTATAAAAATTGTAATAATGATTTTTGATAGTGAACTCTTAAAGTAAAATAATTGATAGTAGGTCTCATGTAGGATGGTCTTACGGATCTTAATACGTAAGACAGACCTATCCATTGTAAACGAGTCAAGATTCAGGCATTTCAATGCAACCCCTTCTAATTTTGAAAATTACAGTGTCACCATTACGTGTTTAAATGAAGATCGTTACTTTTTAGTACTCCCTCCGTTCCATAATATAGGTCGTTTTGGGATAGTTTTTTGTTCCAAAATAGATGTTACTTTACAATTTTCAATGAACTTTTCTTTGTTTTTTTCCCAATTTCACTCATATTTATTGACTATGTAACGTGTGTTTAACTTTTTGGGCAAGAGTATTAAAAGACACCTCATTAATGTTTGGAGTAAAGTAAATAAGAACAGTTTAATCTTTACAATATGTTTCATTGGTCTATGTGAAAAGTTCCAAAACGACATATATTTTAGAACGGAAGGAGTAGTAAAATATCACTTTTCAGTGTAAAATGTGTCACTTTTCAACATAAAATGTGTTATTTTACGTTATTAATAAAAATTATCACTTTTTTCCCTTTAAATATTGTTACTTTTTAGCCTTAAATATGTTACTTTTTAGTCTTAAATGTGCTACTTTTTTTCTTAAATGTATCACTTTTGCTTTGAAAAGTGATACTTTCCAATATAAATAAAAATCATTATTTTTTGTTGTGAAACGGTGAAAGTGTCACTTTATAGGCTATAGCATTGAAAGTGTCACATTTTAGTTTTAAATGTGTCACTTTTGGCTACAAAGTATCCATTTACCTTTTATAAATTAAAATCGTCACGGTTAGTTTTAAAATGTAACGTTTTAGTATTAAAGATGTCACTTTTTAGTATTAAGAGTATCACTCTTTAGTATTAAAAGTGTCTTTGCATTTTAATGAAAATTATCTTTTTTTCACATGAAAAGAGTCATTTTTGATCTCAAATTGTGTCACGTTTTAGTATTAAATGTGTCATTTTTGCCTTTAAAATGAGTTACTTATCGTTTCATCAAAATCCGTTAGGATCCGTCAAACATCCCAAGGCAAATAAGGCTAACGGAGCTAACATATGATGAAATTGCAAAAGTTGGAAAAAAGAAAAATTTCGACAGCAAACTTTAAAAATGCAGGGGCACCGGAGGAAAATGAAAAAGATCTCATTAATGTGATGACACCCCAACCGAGCCGACATGTGGCACGCCTCCCCTTGGGCGACCCACGTGCTGTGTTACCGGATCCCGGTTGATCCACGGGTTTCAGGACTAGTTGTTCGATTTTTAGCTAATTTTCTCTCATATTTTGACATAATTTCTTATTGGATAACTTGCAGTCTTTATTGATGAGTTACCCGCTCCATAGCCTTCTTTTTATCATTTTTGGGGTTCCGTCTTACAGATTTAGAATTCGTAAAAATGTTCTACACAAGTTTTTGGCAATAATTGATTATTACTCCATTCACTCTACTAAATAGTTCATGTTTGAAAATTTTAATAATTAAGAGATATATTTATTATAAAAATATTTAAACACAATCAATAAACCTATTACTACATAAATTTGAGGTAAAGATGAAATATTAAATGAAATTATAAGCATAATTTTTTAAAGTAAATTTTTAAGTGAAATATTTAAAAATAAAATAATAGACTTTTTGTTTGAAACGAAGAAAAACCTATTGATATATAATATAGTATCTAGATATAAGTATTTTTTTCATTAAAAAAACTTATAAATAAAAACAAAATTTTAAAATTGAGACAAACTAAAACAGAAAACTAAACAATAATTTAGAAAAAGAGAGTAGAGTGTATTTATTTTGCTTTAAAATTCGAACCCGCAACCATAGAGCAATCAATCGGCAACGCATTACACATCAGCATTCTAGAAGAAAGGATAGTGTGATTTTGTGGTGGGGCCGGGGGCGATCATTGACTTGTCGTTTATGAGTCACGCTTCTGTTACTATTGATGCTTAAGGCACAATTGACAAAGCACCTGGTCCCTACTTTCTTTCTACATCTTTGTCAAAAAGATGGAGAGTGATTGTCACCTTTTCAGTACTTTGATTTGAAGTTTTTGAACATTATCGTTTTCACATTTCTTTCCGGTTACTTTTATACTCCCTCCCTCCATTCGGACAATAGTTCACTTTTTTTTTTTTTTTAAATTTTGAGATATTTTACTTAAAAAACTTACTTAAATAATTAAGACATAAAATCAGTAGTAAATCTAGAAAAATTCTTAAGTGAGTTTACAATCACAAACTACTAACATAAAAATTATAAAAATTACAATTGTTCTTTATGTATGTATAAAAACGTTTAATTACATCATCATTTGTAACGTTATTAAACAATTTTTTTTCTGTAAATAAAAAAAAACCCCAAAATTTTGAATATAACATTAAGTCCTAATTCCAAGTTTTCAACCAACTAAATTTAAAAAAATCCTAATTTTTAATATCAAACATTCGAATATTGAATGATTCAAAGTTTCAAATTTATGAATACTAATTAAAATAAAATAGAAACAAAATTAAAAATTAAATAGATTATAGATATACCTTGCTATGTTGCTAAAGTGAACCATGAAGTCAAAAGTGTTTTGTACTGTGAAGATTGAAGACAACTAGAAAAGAGTCATAAGACGGAAGACCTCTCCAGCTCTCCTCCTCTTCCTCTCTCCTCTTCCTCTTAGTTTGATTGTTTCCCTTTTCCTAAATCCCTGTTGATTCTCATTTGTATTTTAAATTTGTATTTATTCATACATTACATTTTGTTATATACTTAGTGGTTAAATGGGTTGCGTATCAATTAACATGATAACTGTGTATAAAACTTTGTCTTTATAACAATTAGTTAGACTTCACAACTTTCGGTAGTCTTCACCAGCAGACCTTGTCTGCCTATGTGCTTATGTACAACTTGTATGACGCGTCTGAAGATTAAAAGGAAATCTAGAAGTCCAACTCATCACTTTCAAAACGATTATTAATTCATATATTTTAGAATATCTGTTTGAATTATATCTTCCATAGTTGAACTTCTAGATTTAAAGAATGTCATCCTTGTTTTTCTGGATACGGCGGACTTTTCCCTCTAATGATTACTGAACAAGGGACAGAGTCGATACACAGTCTAACACAACACTCTCTAAGGAAAATACAGAATGTAACAACTCTTGTAGGTCTGTAACTTCTGTCATCTTCCCCCTGCTCATTCTCAGCACATGCTCCACGTCTCCTTTCTTGATCAGTCCTTGATAAAGAGAAGTCAATCTAACTGCTCTTTGTATTTAATGCTTTCAACCTAATCGAGGTGTTACTCTCTTCATCTTCCTCATTGGTCTCAATAATGCTCTCATATATATACCGCCATTGAAAACTAAAGAATTCAATGCTCTGAAACAACTCAACAATTTACAAGTCTTTACTCTCAGTGCATTCAAGAGATCTAACAGATCAACGAAGTCCTCAACAACAAAAAGAAGACTACTTAATCGTTGTCATTTATTTTCTTCTTCATTGGTGTTTACATTAACTGTTCTTTAGCACAATGAATATTCGGTTTTTCAAATATTCACTACCAACCTCAAACACAAGTCAAATATTTTGTACACGATCCATTAATGTTTCTTTAATAGATCTAGTAGAAAACATAATGCACTTTCAAATGCAAAGTTGACTGCTTTAGTGGTGGACGTAGTATTCTTTATAATACAAATCATCTCAAAATTCATGTGTTATTATTTCTTATATGCTTACTATTTTACATTTATCTTATCAGCTTATCATATCTTTGCAACTTATCTTCCATGCTTCAAACTTAAAAACACAGCAAGTCTATCGGTAGTTCTTACCAGCAGACTTGGTGATCTGTTTCCAAGTGTTCTTTTCCGCTGTTGTAACTATCTCTATAGTTAACAGCATACATTTTGGAACATTGTGTAAAAAAATTTAATTGTAAATAGGTTATTCAACCCCCCTTTCTAGCCTATTATTGTGCCATTTGCGACTAACATCCCCAATTCCCAGTTTTACCTCCCCTCGATTAGGTCGACTCCACCCTCAGTCCCTCAGTTAGACGGCGATCGAAGGAAGCGGTAGGTAGACAGTACAGGTGCGCAGCAACGACACGACAGTAGATCTAAGATCTCTGACTCTCAACCCTCTCTCTCCATAGGACCCCCTCGCACATCGACACAACGCACGACACAAGTCCCCGTCTCTCTCTTTCTTTTGAAGGTGGGTCACGTTGATAATGTTAGGTGGGTCACCTTGTAAGACGACATCGTTTACAAGGTTTAAAAAAATGGGTTCACTTGCATCCAGTTTGGCAAGGATGTGTCTGTCCCTACATAAAACTGTCATTTTATTATTAATGAACTAATAAAAGTGTTATTTTCTTAAAAAGATTAACTTTCAAACAAGAGCTTTTTGTCCTGAACAAAGGGAGTATATCTAAATCCCATCAGATTAGTCAATCGATGTTGCATTAAGTTGGTATACTTGTTATTGTTATAATTACCAGTGTTATTACTTGATAATGTTGAGTTTTTTACTAGAATATTGTAGTTTTAATCAAGTATTCCCAAATAATAGTATTTCTTAATCTAATTCCCAAACTGTGGTATTTTCTAAAATACTAATGATGTTTAGGTATTAATTAGTTTTTTTGAAAACATCTTTGATATTGCTTCTATACTTTTTTTTTTTTTCTTTGATTCATTGTCAACCGCTATGGTACCCGATAGCTTTACCCACTTTTTTTTTGCTTCAATATCTAATTCTTTGAAGAGTAAGACTCTTGTTTAACCGTCTTATATATCTTAATTTTTAAGACGGAGTCTCACTCTCTCACGGCGCAACCCACCAACACACGGTGACTCGGGTAAAAATGATATGTCTTACAAACAATATCCGTAAGACCATCTTATCCAAGTTTTTGCCTTATTTGAATATGTGAACTTTCAAAAGGCAGAGCATATGAGGTGTTAAGACAAAATGCAGCACGATGATGGACGATGCCTACAGAAACATAGAACTTTTGATGGTCCATGTACCGATTCAAAGGTTGTAACTGGCGCAGAATGGAAGATGTAGAAGTCATTTATTGTTTGTATTAACGTATGGACGGATGTTTGAACGATGTTTCACTTGAACGATCGGATTGCATAGAACAATAAGACGCGAAAAAGGAGAATTTTTATTAATCATCAGTGTCTTTGCGAAAATGAAGTATATCAGAAAAGTAAGTCCTTAACCTACTTAAGACTAAGGCTAATTAATTGAAATAAAAATCCAAATTCATTTAGGACTAATTACTAAAGGACTAATAAAATAAGTAAACTAGTAAACTCTTTAACATCAAAGAATTAGATATTAAGGTAGAAGAAATTTTGGAGTAAGTAGAGTTATTGGGCAACGAATTGAGAAAAGGAGGGGGAGGATATCAGCTATATCAAAAACCAAATAACTAAAAACCCTACTATTCTAGAAAGTGCCACGGTTTGGGAATTAGATTAAGAAATATTATAGTTTGAGAATATTTTATAAAAACTACAATATTTTGGTTAAAAAAACTCTGATAATGTTTCTTAAGTATACTCCATTCGTTCCCAAAAAAAAAAAAAAAGTGTTTTGTTTTATCCGACACACAATATTGAAAAATATAATTTATTTTATTATAAATATTATAATAATATTTTTCAATGATATTCCTTTGAGAATAGTCCCTATCAATTTATGTGAGAATCAAATCAATAGTAATGAAAGTGAACATAAACACACTGCTCACACAAAAAGTGGACTTAATGTATAAACAAATAAAGTTTATGAATAATGACATATCATTTCTATTGATTGAATCACCTATTTATAGGTAGAGTTATAATTAGGGCTACACTTGACATAGGGTACAAGAAACATATACAAGGAAAGTAATATAATAAGGAAAGAACTATATAAAATAATTACCACTAATTAATAATTACAAATAAATAAGAATAATAATAAATATATTATTCTCTAATATGCCCCTGCAGGATGGACGTCCAAGAGGAGAGACCAATCTTGTGAAGTAATTGATGAAGCCATTAGCGAGCAAGAGGCTTGGTCAAGGCATCGGCCAGCTGATCGGCCGAGGAAACATGGCAGACTTGCATAAGCCCATCCTGAACTTATTGTCGAATGAAATGAAAGTCCAAGGCCACATGCTTCATGCGAGTATGAAAAACCGGGTTCAAGCAGAGACTTGTGGCGCCCACATTGTCACAGTAAATGACTAGTTGAGTCGAGGAGGATAGACCGAGCTCGCCAAGAAGAGACACAATCCACCTAACATCAGCCGCAGTGCCAGCCACTACCCGATATCCAGTTTCAATCGAGGAGCGAGAAATATTGCATTGTTTCTTAGAGTTCCAAGAGATTGGGTTGCTTCCAAGATAGACAATGTAGGTACTGGTGGATTTGTAGCCATCCTTGTTGCCAGCCCAGTCAGCATCAGTGAAGGCATGGAGAGCAGGAAGAGACTGGCAATGAAGGAGGATGCCCGCATTAATAGAGCCACAGAGATACCGAAGAACTCGCTTGACCGCATTCCAGTGCTCAGTGGTCAGCTATGCATGAACTGAGAGAGTTTATTGACTGCGAATGCAACATCAGGCCGAGTAAGAGACAGATATCAAAGACTCCCGACCATTGCTCGAAATTCTGTCGGATCTGTGAGAGCAGTGCCCGTATGAAGAGTCAAGGTAGCGAGGTAGCAAGAGGCGTAGCTACTGGGCGAGCATCGGTCATGCCTGTGTGAGCAAGGAGATCAGCTATGTACACGCACTGGGAGAGTAGAAGACCACGCTTAACAACTTCAACCCCAAGAAAATAATAAAGATCACCAAGGTCTTTGAGCGAGAGCGATTAATGGGCAGAGATATGAAAGTTTGAACTGCAGCGAGCTGGTTCCCAGTGACGATAATATCATCCACATAGACAATGAGATAGATGATGTTGCCCATAGTAGGAAGGATGAACATGGATGTGTCGGTCACCGAGTTTTTGAAGCCGGAGGCAAGAAGAAACTGACGCAAATCATTATACCATGCTCGGGGAGCCTGCTTAAGACCATAGATTGCCTTGTGAGGCCGACACACATGATGAGGTTTGTCCTTGTCTGCGAAACCAGGTGGTTGAGCCATGAATACCTCCCCAGACAGATTGCCTTGAAGAAAGGCATTGTTCACATCCTGTTGTCAAAGATCCCATCCTTGACAAATGGCTAGTGAGAGGACAAGATGAACAGTGGTCGGTTTAACCACCGAGCTGAAAGTCTCGTGATAGTCAATCCCTGGTCGTTGATGAAATCCCTTGGCCACTAGGCGAGCTTTGTAGTAATCAATAATGACACTAGCATGTCTATTGATGCGTTAGATCCACTTATAGCCAACAATATTGCGAACATCGGTCGAAGGGACCATATCCCAAATTCCATTGCAAGCTAGTGCATCAAACTCCTCGGATATGGCCTGAAGCCACTTCTCATCTTTTAGAGCTTGGGTGACACATGTTGGTTCACTGTACACTGTTAGTTGAGCCGAAAGACTCAGTTTGGTGATGGGTTTATAGATATTGTTCTTAAAACGAGTAACGATGGATGGAGTTCCAGAAGTAGCGAGCACATGAACATGTTCAGAGGACACGGGCACACCAGTCAGCGGCAAGGAACTGGGTCAGCGGGCACGGGGCAAGTGGACATCGTGTTGTCCTCTGGCATGGAGCTAGTTGCTGAGGAGGGTTGAGCAGGCAACAAAGGACTAGTAGCGGGCAGTGGTGAGGGTGGTTGAGGCTAGTGTATGGGCGAGAGGAGATCAACCACATTCTGATTAGTGTGAAGAGAAATTGGCAGGGAGGCACTGGAGCGAGCAGCCGACGGTGTGTATGAGTGGTCGAGTAGTTCATGAGGAGGTAGCCAAGAGACACTAGCGTAGGTATCTGGGCGATCATGGCGGGTGGCCAAGGTGGACATTGGAAAGGTAGACTCGACGAATCAAACATGATGCAAAATGTACAGCTTGGTGGTGCTCGGATCATAACAGAGATAGGCATTCTGAGTGAGCGAGTAACCAAGGAAGACACACAGAGTGGAGTGAGCAGGGAGTTTGTGAGCGGAGTAAGGGCGGAGTCAAGGGTAGCAAAGACAACCAAAGGCAAGAAGTTTGGAGTAGTTGGGTGGAAAGCCAAAAAGTTTATGGTAGGAGATTGGTGAGCAAGAGTGAGTGTTGGTAGCCGATTTATGAGATAGGTCGCTATTTGGAAGGCAAACGACCTGAAAGGCACGCAAGAGATGCACGGGTAAGGAATGAGAGACCAGTTTCAACAATGTGGCGATGGCAACGTTCGAGAACCCATTGTGTTCCGGGGTGTGAGGGGGCAAGGTGAGGTGAGAAATGCCATGGGCAGACAAATAGGAGGCCAAACCAGAATCCGGGGCAAGCCCCATTGTGAGTGCCCCAGTTTTCGACCGATTCTCCCAGCCGGTGAGTGCGGGTGATTTCAAAACCTTAAAGCGTGTGGAATACGTTGGTCCTCAATTTGTGGACTCGAAAAATATGTTATAGAGTCGCCATCTTTATTTTTAGGAGAAACAAAGAAAACCCAAAAAATACTAGATTGTATGGGTTTGGGGGCTAACTTACGAGTTAGGAAGGGATTAGACACCCAACTCGTTCTTTCGGTCTCATAATGGGTTTGTCAATATGCTCGTTTTATTTTATACACTTTGCCTCAGAACAAAACATATATATATATATATATATATATATATATATATATATATATACATACATAAGAAATTAAAAAGAGATTATTTTAAATTTATTAAAGAAAAGAAAACAAAATTACAACTGAAATAATACAACTTAGAGAATAATTACAATATTTTTATAAGCTATTTTAAGGATAAAATATTTATACTAATAACAAACTTTATTTACATTATTCGTAAAAGTAGGAAAGAAACTTACTAAATAATAAGAAACATAACCATTTCTATATTTAATTTATATGCAAAAAAGAAATTAATTAATCTACAAGAGATTATAACTACTTTACATTAAAGTAAAAGAGAAAATAAACTAATTAAAAGAAAAAATATAACTATTATTACATTTAAAGAAAGACAGAAAAGAAACTAATTAAACAAAAATGAAATATAACTATTATTACATTAAAGTATAAACCGAAATAAAACTTAATTAGATATTTACATTTAATTTATAGATTATAATAGATAACTACGGGAACAGAACTTACCTCCCGGGACGTGAGTGTCTGAACCCGGTATGCCTGAGCTTAAGCCCACTAGGCGGTTTTAGATGTGCTTCCCCTGTCCTTTTGAGAAAGGAAGTCTTTTTTTGTTGCTTTGTTGTTGCGGGGATTCGGGCAGGGTGACCGCTCCGATTAGTTGTTCACCTCGGGATCCGGCGGCACAATTGCTTGTTTTTACTGTTTTGTTTGCTTGTTGAGTCTGAAATCGAGCATAACAACTGCTTGTTTTTGCTTGATTTTGACGTCTTGATTTGGGTAGGGCAACTGCTCTTTTTGAGATTTTTGGACCGGTGGAATAGGGCGGAATCCTAGCAGGGCAACAAGGTTTCACTTTGGCCGGTGAGTTTTAGTGTTTGGAGGAGATTTGGCAGAGTTTCGGAGCTAGAGGAAAATTACTCTCGGTGTTCTCAAGAGAGAGTTTGACAAACTGCGCGGTGAAAAGGTTCTAACGGTGTGTGTGAACTATGTGTATTGTCTCTGAATTCACAAGCCGAATGCCGCTATTTATAGGCTGGAGAGAGGATTCCTTCGTCATTAAGTTTTATCATTTTGTGCTTCATCAGCTTGTACCGCGCACTTGAGAGATTGCACCGAAGGCAAACTGCTACAGTACATTTAGCACTGTTGGGCGCCACCCATGGTGATATCTGGCGCGGCGCCCAAAGGCATCATGGGCGGCACCAGGGGGCTTTTTGGATCTTCTTTTTGGCACTTAGGCCCCTGCATTTCACTATTTATGTATCATGCTATTTTTTTTGCATTTTTAACCATGTAACTTGACATTTGTTAGCTTTTAACAGGTCTTGATATCTCATGTCAATGTTACATATCAGAGGTACGAAATTGGGGTGTCTACAGAGCCCCTCAACGATGGAGTTTACGGGTAAACCGAAACTTACCAAGTAAACGAACATCGTTGATAAGAAATAGACTCCCAAATTTCGTGGAAATTATAATGGGGAGTAATGCAATAGGTAGCAGTTATAATGCAATAGTTTAGGGTGCAGTCCAAATCTCACATACCCTAAACATATTTAGTCGGTTATAGCAGGTTATCGCAGTTTTTAAGCATATATGCAATAAAATATTCTGATGGTCGCACCTACCGAAATAAGCTGCCTACGTATCCCTTTCTCAGGAATCAGACCAAACGTAGTTCGGCCTCAGACCGACAAGCAAGCTGCGATGCGGAAAAATAGTTGCAATATCCATTACAACCTAGTGAAAATAACGCACATCAAAATGCAATATCCATTGCATTATCACAGAAATTAGATGCAATATCCATTGCATCGCAAAGATCAGATGCAATATCCATTGCATCGCCACAAACCAAAAAGCAATATCCATTTCATTATCTTCAAAATCAGATGCAATATCCATTGCATCGCCATAACACTAAATGCAATATCCATTGCATTATCGCAAAATCAGATGCAATATCCATTACATCACAACGCTAGAATGTGATATCCATCGCATTATCACAATACCAAATGCAATATCCATTGCATTATCACAGAATCAGATGCAATATCCATTGCATCGCATAGACCAGATGCAATAACCATTGCATCACAACGCTAGATGTGATATCCATCGCATTATCACAACATCAAATGCAATATCCATTGCATTACAATGCTAGATGCGATATCCATCGCATTATCACAACACCAAATGCAATATCCATTGCATTACAATGCTAGATGCGATATCCATCGCATTATCACAACACCAAATGCAATATCCATTGCATTATCACAGAATCAGATGCAATATCCATTGCATCACAACGCTAGATGCGATATCCATCGCATTATCACAACATCAAATGCAATATCCATTGCATTATCACATAATCAAATGCAATATCCATTGCATCACAACGCTAGATGCGATATCCATCGCATTATCACAACACCAAATGCAATATCCATTGCATTATCACAGAATCAGATGCAATATCCATTGCATCACAACGCTAGATGTGATATCTATCGCATTAAATGCAATATCCATTGCATTATCACAGAATCAGATGCAATATCCATTGCATCACAACGCTAGATGTGATATCCATCGCATTATCACAAAACCAAATGCAATATCCATTGCAATATCAAAGAATCAGATGTAATATCCATTACATCATAACGCTAGATGCGATATCCATCGCATTATCACGACACCAAATGCAATATCCATTACATTATCACATAATCAAATGCAATATCCATTGCATCACAACGCTAGATGCGATATCCATCGCATTATCACAAAACCAAATGCAATATCCATTGCATTATCATAAAATCAGATGCAATATCCATTGCATTACCGAGCGAGACTAAAGCAAATTCATATGTAATATTCATTACATCATCCATAGCGAGACCAGATGCAGAAACAGATGTAATATCCATTACATCCATTAGGAACCTAAGGCCAAATATGATGTAATATTCATTGCATTACTTCAAAATCATATGCAATATCGATTGCGTTATCACAAAATCAGATGCAATTAATATCCATTGCATCACAACGCTAGATGCGATATCCATTACATTATCAGAAAATTAGATGCGATATCCATCGCATTACATCAAGACCAGATGCGATATCCATTGCATTGCCACAAGACTATCACCAAAGCTGATGCAATATCCATTGCATTATCACAAAGCTTATTACCAAATCCGATGCAATATCCATTACATTACCATAAAATTATTACCAAATCTGATGCAATATTCATTGCATTATCACGAAATCAAATGCAATATCCATTACTTCATAACAAGATTGGATGCAATATTCATTGCATTGCCACGAGACTAACACAAAAATCCGATGCAATATCCATTGCATCTTTACGAAACTTGATGCAATATCCGATGCAATATGCATTGTATCACTATGAGAGAAACTCAAGCTAATATTTGACGCAATATCCATTGCAATGTCAAAAGATATACATTTTTTTCAAAGAATCACACTGCAATATCCATTGCAATGTCAAAAGATATACATTTTTTCAAAGAGTAACACTGCAATATCCATTGCAATGCCCCAAATTATTTTTTAAAATGACACGTTGTAATATTCATTACAACGCCCAAAGTTTTTCCATGAAAGTATGATGCAATATGAATATGATAACCAAATATGTGATGCAATGACAAGATGCAAGCTAAGATAACATGCATATGGGAAAAAAAACTCTTCCTTTTTTTTCTTTTTTTTTCGAAAAAATTGAATTTATGACATGGATGTGTGCCCATTGTTTTCTTAAACATGACAAGACGAGTCAAGGGATGCAAATGTGATAAGAGAGATTAGGATGCGACTTTTGGTTATAAAGGGTTATGAGTATAGGAGTTAATGGTGATATTTGAGATGAAGGTGAGTAGAGTACTTGGTCACTTTTTAGTCTTTGACTAGTGCATCAATCAAGAAAGAAATTCAATCACAAGATCAGTGAATCCTACTAATCGATGCCTCGTAGGGACCACTTTTTTAATTTTCTTTTTTCTTTAATTTTTTTGTTTCTTTAACTTTTGCCTAGGCCGCCCTTTCGGGTTTTCAACCTAGCGAGCTTTTACCTCACAGAGCCAGTCTTTCAATGCATGCGAAGATAAATCGCTTCTTCTTGAGAGATCAAGCCTTTATATCTTTTTCGTTTCTTTTAGGCGGAGATGGAAAGGATAACTGTTTCTAGAGATGATTAGCCATTATGTATCCAATGAGTTTGGCGGGAGAAGCCCCGGGATGACTCGATGAACCAAATTTTATAAAATGGGATGGGAAACTTCCTGAAGAGATTGACTGGAGACAGCCCCAGAAAGACTCGATTGGGAGAGACTTTTGTGGGAAACAGAAATGAGCATGCTTAAAGAAAAAAAGATGACTCTAATGGACAAAAAAAGAGTCACAATCCAGAGTTTATCGCCGAGTATCATAAGTTTCATGGACCCTACTTAACATTTATCTTTTGATAATTTTATGTGTTTTTTAGCAAGGAGTTCTGTCATGGACCCAGATCATGTTATAACCGATTGAAACAGAGCTATAGGTGGCAACTAGGTTAGGGTAGTGTTTAAGGTCTTTGGGGATGGATTGGCTTTAGGGTTGAGGATTTGATTGACCTTTGGTTCAAAGAAATTTTGGGCTGTGGATTTGGTTTTTTTCTCGGAAAGGTGATCAGAAGCAATCATTGGCTGGCCTTCTTAGCTGTGGGTTTTGATGAGAATTTGGTCTCTGGACCTGGTTGTAGGTATGGCTGGGAGATTGGCTTTTGGCTTTGGTTGTGGGTTATGGGGTTGTCCAAGAGTGATTGATATTTTTTTTGCGAGAGAGAGATTTTGAGGACATCCCTCAAAAGAGGCTTCTTTTCTTTTTCTTCTTCTCCCTTTTTTTATGCATGAGATCTTTTTTTTTCAACTTTGCA
The DNA here is from genome assembly GCA_013146195.2 of Codonopsis lanceolata. Classification (NCBI taxonomy): domain Eukaryota; kingdom Viridiplantae; phylum Streptophyta; class Magnoliopsida; order Asterales; family Campanulaceae; genus Codonopsis; species Codonopsis lanceolata. The sequence continues at coordinate 65,712 of JABEVN020000053.1, forward strand.
CCCTTTTTTTATGCATAGGCCCCCCCTTTTTTGGACCTTTTTTTTTTTTGTTGATCTTTTGGAGCAATTTAGGAGAGTGCTTGAAGAGATATATGTCTTGTCTCTTGGGATAAAAAGGTTGTCACTCATGGTGGATGTATACATAAGGGTGAAACAACCTCAGTTTTGGGAAGCTGGATCTTAGGGATGGTTAGGCTTTGGTATATGGTGGTAGCCTCCAATGTGTCATTTAATAACTTGATGACCTTTCACCAAGACAAAAGGTTGCTTTATCGAACTAGCATTTTTAATGGTTTGTGCGTCCATATTTCGAAATGACTCATTATCAACCTGTGTAGTTTTATCATGTTTTTACATGAGTTGATTTGTCATCTTTTTTTTATTCTTTTTTTTAGCAGACGCTTCGGCGATAGGTGGTGCTCAAAGATTAAGAAGAAGATTCGACAAGCTAATATAGGAGAAGAAAGAATTTATAAGAACTCAAATATAGATGAATACCTTTGGAAAGCTCGATTTGAGGACTTGATTTGACTTTCAAAATAATGGAGACCAAATGGATTCGTGAGCAAATTTTTGAAAGGATGGGCTGTAGGCATCAATATGGGCAAAAGAGACACCTTAGGTGGTTTGAAAGCCCCAGTCCTGGATTGTTGCTTTATGATCCTCGAGTCGCCTGGCTTTTCTGGATTTTCCGGCTTTCCAGACTTTTATGCTTTCATGTCTTCTTGGCTTTCTCAGCTTTCCTTTCTTCCCTGGCTCCTTATCGGTATATATATATATTCTTTTTGAAATGGTAGACCTTGATATCTCGAAGTAGGATTTACTGAATTTTTTTTTTTTTGAAATCGAGAGGGAACGATGCACTAGTCAACTAGTGATGTAATTATGAAAGGTTAAGAGGAAAAATGAATTTGCAGATGGCAATTAAGAACAATATTGAGGGGGTTTTGTCTTGTCTTCATATATTTTGGAAAACAAAAGGAAAACACGTAGAAAAACCTCTTTTTTTAGTAGATTAAATCATTTGACCAAACTCGCGAAGGCTACCTACATTCCTCATTTCGAGGCTCAGGTCATCGTAGTTCTTCTCTATCAGAGAAATTTTCATTTTGTTAATCTTTTTTTTTAATTTGAAAGAATAAAGTTTTTTTTTCTTTTTGCTTGGAGAGAACAAAATCTTTTTTTTAATGATCATTTTTTTTGGGAAAAGAAACGATTATAATTTTTTTTGAAAGGAAAAGAGAACTGAGTATTACACTTGTTTTTTTATTATTATTATTATTAGAAAACTCCATTTTTTTTGCGATCCTTGAAATGAGATGTGACGATTACGTACCTCCGGACAATCCTCTCAGGAGAGTAAAGGATAAATAACCAATTTTTTTAGCCCTGCAAAATTGTTAGTGGTACTAAAGAAAAACAACAAAGATCCCAATATGTATAAACACAACACATGATTTAAAGAAAAGAAAACTTTTTTTTTTTGATGATTTTTTTTGAAAAGGGGAGTAGTAGGAAAATTGGGTGCACCAAACGGTAAAAATGGACGACCCGGCGGATAAAATGGATCCAATATCGGAAAAAATTATTCAAAAATAGGAACGGCCACGTTGGAAAAGGGGTGGACGCATCCCATAGTCACTTTGGGTGCCGCCCACAATAAATGGTCCAAGTCACTTTTGGGCTTTTGGCACTTTAACCTTTAACATTTCCTTCCTTTAACACTTAGACCCCTTTTGTTTCATTCTTATCTTTTAACTCCATTTAACCTTCTCATGTTTGTTTTTTTTTCCTTCTTTTTTTTTTAATTTGAAGGGAGAAAAAGACTATGCTCTTTAAAAAAATTGAAAATAATTTCTTTTGGAAAACATTATTTTTTAGAAAAACAACATATATATTTCCCTTCTAACTCTCTTATTTACCTTTTGGTTTTTGAAACAACCATTTTTTTTGTTTTTGAACTTTCTTTTGAACATTTTTTTTCGAATTTTTTTGCTTTGAGAAAATGAGTTCCTTTTTACTTTTTTTTAAAAAGAGATAGTTTTTTATTTTTTTTTTAATTTTAGAAAACAAATTTCTCTTCTTTTTTTAGATTGAAAAATTACATACACATAAGAAGCCAAAGAAATATAAAAGAAAAAAATAAAAAAACAACCATATTGCTATTAAAGGAAAGAAGATTTTTTTTGTTTTTTTTGAAAGATTGAAAATTATATACATAAAAGAAGCCAAAGAAATACCATAGAAAAACAAAAAATACATATTGATAATCTCAAAGAACGTGAGTCTAGCTCTTTTTGTTTTAAAGAAAACAATAAGTCCCCAGCAAAGTCGTCATTGTGAGTGCCCCGGTTTTCGATCGATTTCCCCGCCGGTGAGTGCGGGTGGTTTCAAAACCTTAAAAGGCGTGGAATACGATCGGCCTCAATTTGTGGACTCGAAAAATGTGTTACAGAGTCGCCATCTTTATTTTTAGGAGAAATAAAGAAAACAAAAAAAATACCATATTGTATGGGTTCAGGGGCTAAGTTACGAGTTAGGAAGGGATTAGGCACCCAACTCGCCCTTTCGGTCTCATAATGGGTTTGTCAATATACTCGTTTTATTTTATACACTTTGCCTCAGAACAAAACATTTATATATATATATATATATATATAAAAGGAATTAAAAAGATATTACTTTACATTTATTAAAGAAAAGAAAACAAAATTACAACTGAAATAATACAACTTAAAGAATAATTACAACATTTTTATAAGCTATTTTAAGGATAAAATATTTATACTAATAACAAACTTTATTTACATTATTCGTAAAAGCAGGAAAGAAACTTACTAAATAATAAGAAACATAACCATTTCTATATTTAATTTATGTGCAGAAAAGAAACTAATTAATCTACAAGAGATTATAACTACTTTACATTAAAGTAAAATAGAAAATAAACTAATTAAAAGAAAAAATATAACTATTATTACATTTAAAGAAAGACAGAAAAGAAACTAATTAAACAGAAATGAAATATAACTATTATTACATTAAAGTATAAACCGAAATAAAGCTTAATTAGATATTTACATTTAATTTATAGATTATAATATATATTATAATAGATAACTACGAGAACAGAACTTACCTCTCAGAACGTGAGTGTCTGAACCCGGTATGCATGGGCTTAAGCCCACTAGGCGGTTTTAGATGTGCTTCCCCTGTCCTTTTAGAAATGAAGTCTTTTTTTGTTGTTGTTTTGTTGTTGCGGGGATTTGGGCAGTGTGACCGCTCCGATTAGTTGATTTTCACCTCGGGATCCGGGCGGCACAACTGCTTGCTTTTGCTGTTTTGCTTGCTTGCTGAGTCTGAAATCGGGCATAACAACTGCTTGTTTTTGCTTGATTTTGACGTCTGGATTTGGGAAGTAACTGCTCTTTTTGGGATTTTTGGACCGGTGGAATAAGGCGAAATCCTAGTAGGGCAACTAGGTTTCACTTTGGCATGTGAGTTTTAGTGTTTGGGGGAGATTTGACAAAGCTTCGGAGCTAGAGGAAAATTTCTCTCGGCGTTCTCTCTCGAGAGTTTGACGAACTGCGCGGTGAAAAGGTGTTAACGGTGTGTGTGAACTAAGTGTTTGTCTCTGAATTCACAAGCCGGATGCCTTTATTTATAGGTTGGAGAGAGGATTCCTTCGTCATTAAGTTTTATCATTCTATGCTTCATCGGCTTGTACCGCGCGCTTAAGAGATTGCACCAAAGGCAAACTGCTACAGTGCATTTTGCACTGTTGGGCGCCACCCATGGTGATAGTTGGCGTGGCGCCCAAAGGCATCATGGGCGGCACCAGGGGGCTTTTTAATCTTCTTTTTGGCACTTAGGCCCCCTGTATTTCACTCTACACATCCTGCTTTTTCTTTTGCATTTTTAACCATGTAACTTGACATTTGTTAGCTTTTAACAGGTCTTGATATCTCATGTCAATGTTACATATCAGAGGTACGAAATTGGGGTGTCTACACCCATGTACTCGCCTCATTGTCAAAGTAAAGAGTGGCAATGGTTGTTTTAAAATAGTTTTCGACCAAGACTTTAAACTTGGGAAATATGGTGGCGACCTCAGACTTGCGTCGGAGCGGGTAAAGCCAAATGTAATAAGTAAAATGATCAACAAAAATCACATAATATTTGAACTCATCAATAGAGGGAAGGGGAGGGGTCCAAACATCAGTATAAAGAGTTTGTAGAGGTAGATTAGACACAATAGTATTTTGATGGAAATGAAGTTTATGACTTTTATTAGAAAGACAATCATTACAATGAAGAAGATAAGTGTGAGTAGTGTCTAAATCTAAACCTAGGCTAGATAGTATCTGTCGTTGGACGGGGCCAAACGAATGACCAAGACGATGATGCCAATCCTGGTGAGATACTTTGGAGCTAACATAAGCAGAGGGGCGAGGAGGGGTAGATGTGGTCGGCCATTCATACATACCATCCTTAGACTGTCCGGCCAGTAGTATTCCCCCTATCAGCAGATCCTTCACATGAAAAGAAGATGGTAAGAACTCAATTGAGGTATTATTGGAGATACAAAATTTAGATATAGATATAAAGTTCTTTTTCATGTCAGGAACAAATAGAATATTGTGTAGGGAAAAAGTGTGTGAGGGTGTATAAAGAGAGGAGAAACCAGCTTTGGAGATAGTTAACCCAGTACCATCACCAATGACCATGTTGTCCATGCCCGTGTAGGTGGAGTGGGGCGAGAGGTTGCCAAGATCGCTAGTGACATGGTGAGAAGCACCACTATCGAGCAGCCAACTCGGTGTCCCCATGTCTACCGTGGTTGCGAGGTGAGTCCGTGGTTGCCACTTGGAGCCATTTGCCGAGTTAGGAGCCACGAGCAGAGATGTGGTGGTGACCAGTTGAAAGTTGAGGCAGCGAGCAACCGAGTGACCTTGTTGGCGGCATCCTTGACACTTGCCCAAATATAGTCGCTGTGGGCGAGGAGCTAAAGTCGAGGATTGGGAAAGCGGATGAGGTTGCGAGGAATGATGCCGAGCTTGCGATGAGGATTGCCGAGCAGACGAGCTTTTGGTGCTCGGGGAAGCAGGATTGGCCGATGCAGGGTGCGAGAAGGACGCGGGATGAGACTGTTTCAAGGGCAGCTCGCGATTTATGAGCTTTTCATGAAGCTCATCAAACAATATGGGGGTGTTCCGTCCTTCAACCACATCCACGATGTGGCGGTAGTCATCATCCAAACCACTGAGGTGGTCTCAATGAGGCCCTCGTGGTCAAGTGGCTTGCCTAGAGCAGCGAGTTCATCAACCCGACCTTTAACAGATTGCATGTAGACGGAAATAGACTGAGTGCCATTGGATGCTCGCTTGAGATAATCCTTGATCTGTTTGATGTGGCCGCTCAAGGGGACCAAGGGAGTAAAAGGAAGTCGACAAGAGCACCAAACAGAAGTTTGTCTTGCCGGATCCATTGTTGGTAATGCGGGTTGGGTGTGGGAACGTCCTTGGATGTTTGAGCATCCTTAGAGAGGATAGTGGGAGGCGGACATGAGAGTGTAAGCCGTCTACAAACTTGTAGAGGTCATAGCCGATGAGGGTGGCTTCAACTTGGAGTTTCCAAACTAGGTAGTTGGTGGAGGTGAGGTTGGTGATGTTGTGGTGAGAGATGTTGATGAGGTCGAAGGTTTGTGTGGGATCAAGAGGGTTTTTAATGGTGAGGGAATGATTTCCGTTAGCAATGGCTGAAGGTGTTAAGGGCGGCAACTAGAGGAAGAAGACGAGGGTTTAGGAGTAGAGCTTTAATACCATGTAGAAACAAATAAAATTTAGGAATAATGATATAGTCTTTCATTGATTGAATCATCTATTTATAGAGAAAGTTACAATTAGGGTTACATTTGGAGTAAGATACAAGAAACTTATACAAGGAAGATAATATAATAAAGAAAGAACTATACAAGATAATTACCACTAATTAATATTTACAAATAAATAACAATAAAAATAAATATATTATTCTTAATATATTCTCTAATACTTAATTGACATATTTTCCATTGTTTATGATCGCTTTTCTTTTTCTCTTTAAATTTTGGTTTTGTGTTTTTAAATTGTATTCTTTGTTTCTCCTACAAACTGTCTTAAAGAGATCTTGCATTCATTGGTTGGGTTGCATCATGAGTTAATCGTTGAACTCCAAATAGGCTCTCTACATTCATTTGGGATTGAAATCTATATTATAAAACAGTTAGTTAATTGACTAGGTTTATTTAGAGGTTAAAATTAAATTATTTTAAAAAAATTAACCGTTGAGATTCATCATCACGTTTACATATGTGAGTAATTATCTATTTTTAACTCCATATTTTTTTTTTTTATGACAAGTCACCCCCTATAATTAATATTATAAATAGTCATCTCTTTTTTTCTCTTATGTTTTATCTTCACATTACAAAGTCATGCTCTGCGATTAATCTTATGAATAGTCACCCCTTATAAAACATCAATTCATCAACTATCACTTGAAGCTATGTACTCCTCAACTATAATATATATATTTTTTAAATCGCACCTTCTATTTAGTCAACATCATTTCAATTGACGAAATGAAATATACTGACATCGTGTCATAAACACTGACATGAAGATCTAGTTTTAAATAATTAACATAAGGGTGGGTTATATGCAGCACATAATTTAGTCTATACACCCCATTTGTGCATACATGAGAAATGACTTTTGTAAAGAAATGACTTTTGTAAAGAAATGAGGTGCATGGAGTCTATTATGTGGTGCATATATCCCTACCCTTAACATAATCATTATGTCGGCAGAGTTTGAATTAGTTGTGATGAAATTATTGAAACTCAACTGGTAAGAAGTAAATTAATGAGTAAATTAATCAAATATTTAATTAATATTAAGTAATCCTAGTAATCAAGCATGAACAATACCGCTAACTTATATTGTACATAATTCCATTCATTTTTTTGTTTCTCTCCTTAGAAAATTCGCCAAAGAAAGAGCTCTCTTCCTACATAATTTAACCGATATATATATAATTTTTTTTTTCATTTTAAATTTTTAACTTATGCATCATAAATCATAATCGATCAAGCGTCACACTATCCAATTCTAATCGCTTGGTGGTATCAAGAATTGAAATAAACTCCTTCTCGACGCCTGTATTCCTTGTAACATTCCTTTTAATGGCTCTTTGTCTCTCCTTTCTCTAGTGGGACAGACTAATGGGCCAGTGGCCCAAAGAGGCAAAGAATTTGAGATGAGCCATTAGCCAATATTCCAATAATTGATTGGGTTGAATTAGACCACGAAACTGAGAGCTCTTTCCTACTCCTACCGGTCTTCGATCATCACTATTCACTAATACTAAATTGAAGTTGTTAACTTCCGGCAACATCAAATCCAAGGTTATATCGATAATGCTCTCGTATCATCCAAATAGTGACGAAAGGAGCCCGTCACCGGCCGACACATATATGCACTAATTAAATGCATAATCCCCCTCCAACCGATTACTCCCTTCCATAACCCCATTATACTTGCCGCCCGCTGCATCCACCTAACAAACCAGAAACTGAATCGTAGTTTAAACGGCAAGGTCACTCTTACTTGCATTTATTTAAACGCCGGCGCGTCTCCTCCATCCCTTCACTCTCTCTTTCTCTCTCTCTGAAGAGGGGGTCTATACATAGCACAATACATGGCTCCAGAATACAAGTGTTTCTGATTCTACTTCCTCATCAATGGTGGAAATCTATTTTCTCGGGAAACAAACATGATTTTCGGCGTGAGAAAGTGAAGGTACAACGATGTCGAAGCGAAAGGTACTACAATATGCATGCTCTTAGGACCACAACTTCCCTGGAAAGAGGGCAGACAGAGTGGAGCCAGGCAATATAGCTAAATTACTAGCTACTACTGTATTAATTACTCCATTTCATTATTGTCCTTTTAACGATATAAATTGGTTATGAGGAGAAATTTGGAAGTGGTATATGTTTGTACTTCTGTTAATTCTCACTTTCTTTCTATTTAATTAGGAGTACTACTTAATCTGTTCAAGGTGGTGTTTCTTTTCGACAATATTACCAAGTGAATTTATAAAGAATCTGCAATGATATTGAGTGGAAGAGGCTATAATTTATGATTGATTCCAACTTCTTAGAAGGCTTAAACATTGTTAAACTAAGGAGTCTCATCTTTTAACCTTTGATATCAATAAGTACAATTTGCTTTGAGAATCTTTCTTTAAAAGGAAAGTAGACCGAACCTCACTATCTCATAACTCAACTAATTAACATGCGTTGAGTTGGGTTAAATGGATCTGTCTTACAAAAAATATCTATAAAATAATCTTACTTAAGTTTTTTTCCAATTTTTTAAAAGATGTCCATGAAAAAAAGGAACAAGGAGACTTATCTTAGAACAAGTAAATAATTTGTATGTTTTCTGCACAATTGCTTTTAGTACTCCCTCCATTTTCAAATAATCGTTATTTTTGACATGATGCAAAGTTTAAAAAAAATAATTGACTATATTATAGATATTAGTGTAATGTGTGATTTCTTTTAATATGTGAACATAATTAAAATAGGTAGATAAAGTGGTAAAAATACGTTTCTAAAAGGGAATTTTTTAAAAACAATTATTTTATAAAAGACCAAAAAAATTGATTGACAATTATTTAGGAACAGCAGAGTATTTTGTTTTCGTATTGATGGATTGAAATGTTGTAGAGTAGCTAGTTAGGTGAAAGTGTTATTGAACACTAATTTATACCGTGCGATGCACGTTTTGAATAAATTTTTTGTTTCCAAAAGTTATTTATTATAAGATGATTTTCTAAACTTGTTATAAGTAATTAAAATGTTAAATTATAATACTTTGAACAAAACTAAAATAATGTAAATATTGAAATTGATTAATGAATGTGTACTTGAAAGATTTGCAAAGGAGTTTTTGTGTAGAAAAATATATTAAGAAATAAAGTAATTAATAATTAATCGATATGGATTAATAAGTAATTTTCTGGTGAAATTGATCATTTTAACAAAAAATCATCATGTAGCAACAGTAACATTTAGTATTTAATAATAATTAAACTTTTATTCACGAGAGGTGTAGAATCTTTTTAGAAAAAAAACTTTTTGAACATGATATATGGGCAACCAAAAGCTAAGTAAATCATGAAAAATGTTTTGATTGACACGTGTCAATTGTCATTATCTATTGTGTAAAAAAAAATCTACACAGTCGGTGAATGTGAGCTATCAGGCCCAATTGGCCCAAACAACGGTCACGTACCAAGCATGCCATCACTTTATCACGAGTGGGTCACGTTCAGGTTCATACCTCATGTTGCGAGCACGATTCAAAAGTGGGCCTAGAAATGTACCCATCTTTTCATACACGCATACCATGTAGGAACCCTCCTATTTGTTGTCTTGGGGTCGAGCATGTAACGAGCAGGTTGACATTTTAGCGAGCATAGTCAACCTGCTTGAGAGTTATGATAACAGCCGTCCAGAATGTGGGGAGTTAATGTTGGAAAATCCGTCCCCATGTTCCGTACGTGGCCATAATCGCATCAACCTTTCCCACTCGGACACTCGATGCCCACGCCCCAACCTTCGAGGTTGACCCTATATAAACCCTTCTCTAACAAAGGCAAGAGGTACGTTCACTTTTAACATGCCTAAGCTCTGTCAAATTGCTATCACATCTGTATGTTTACTGATTATTACGTCTGAGTGCATTTACAAGGTAAGTCTCTGCCTAGTTTACGTGAGTTTGAGTTGATTGACAGGTTTGGGTCAAGAAGAGATAAAACTCAGATATCCTAATTCACAAGCCTAGTGTATACATACCATTTTTGTATATATCATAATGAAAACTTTATCAATTACTCCATCCATTCCAAAATATAAGTCGTTTTGGAGCTTTTACACAAACCAATGAAATATATTATAAAGACTAAACTACCCTTATTTACTTTACTTCAAACATTAATGAGGGGTCTTTTGATACTCTTACCCAAAGAGTCAAACACAAGTTACGGAGTCAATAAATATGTGTAGAATTGAAAAAAAAAGTCCATTGAAAATTGCAAAGTGACATCTATTTTGGAACAAAAAACTCTCACAAAACGACTTATATTATAAAACGGAGGGAGTAATAGCTAATAGAAAAAAATATTAACATAAAATTGTTCTGTAAATAACTTGTATAAATAAAATAGTAGGGAAATGAAAATTGATGAGAATCGAAAAGTTTTGATCAAATTAAACTTGTATAAATTAAATATAATACAATCTAATTTTAAATTAAGTTATATTGACAAAAGAACAATATTTTATTATTTTAGAGAAAGTTGACACGTGACAGTCATTTCACTTAAAGTTATCACGTGACAGCATAAGTTTTATTTTAGTAATAGTTAATAGAATAAATTGAAATTGATTATTCAAATGGGTTATTGAAAGATTCGCGTATGAATTTTCTATAGAAAAAAGAACTTTGAAAATAAGGTAAGTAATAGATAATAGATATAGATTAATTAGTAATTTCTCTTGTGAAATTGATCATTTTAACTGAAGTTGTCATGTTGCAGCAGTTACTTCTCTTAGTGGTAATTAATAGTATTAAATTTTCATTATTTTACATAAACGGTATTTGAACACTACACGTGGGCAACCAAAATCTAAATAAATCAAGACAAAGAGTGTGATTGACACGGGTCATGATCCAAGAGCCGCTTGTATAAAAAATATTTTACACTGTCTATTGATGAAAATTTTACTTAATTAATAATTAATAGATCAATTAATAAAAGAAACAATTAACATAAAATTGTCCCCTAAATAACTTATATAAATAAAATAGAATAAGGAGATGAAAATAGATGACAATTAAAAAATTATGTCAAGTTAAATTTGTATAAATTAAATAGGATAAAATTTAGTTTTAAATTAAACTATACATGAAAAGGAAAAAAAAAACAAAATATTGTTTTATTTTATAAAAAATTGACATATAGTAGCTATTTTACATAAAATTGTTATGTGGCAACACAAATTTTGTTTTAGTAATAGTTATAAACTTAGGGACGAAGCCCATTGTAGTCGAGTTTGGTTACGTTGAAGAAGCAGACCGTTAAGTCCCGAGCTAGTGCATGGCAAATTGGCAATTGAGGTCGATTAAGTCGCTTTAGAATATTGCAAGCTGATCAATTATTTAGATATACAGGGTAGGGGTGAGCTTGGTTCGGTTCGGTCCAATTTTTTGGAAAAACGAGAGAACCGGACTGGACCAATAGTCCGGTTCTTAAAAATATAGAACTGGACCAACTCAATATGTCGAGAACCAATGCATTGGTAACCAATTGAAGACATACGAGAACAGGACCGGACCAATACGATGCGTATCTTTGATCAAGATGATAATTAGATTTTCTAAAAAACAATGATCAATAATCAAATCATGTTCTTCGTTCATACAACATTTTGTTGGGTTCGTTGTTCTTGTGAAAATAAACTAAAGGTAAATATCATTACTTCCAAATTAATAAAGAGAAATGAAAAAGAAAGTTGTAAAGAAATTTATTGGAAGTCATCTTCCAATCCCCTTATGGTTAATTTAATTAATTTACAGGTAACAATCCTTCAAACTAATAATGTTTGGAATCACAAAAAGAGGCAAAAAATTAATTAATAGGGTAGAACAATATTTTCCCTCCTATTTTCTCTTTAATTAAATAAGGAAACTTGGTTGAATATTGAATCAAATTATTATATATTTTCTTTAGGTTGTAAGTTGTATCCCTTTTATTATCTTCTTATCAATTAATATATATATATATATATATATATATATATATATATATATATATAATTATACTATATTAGTATATTATATATAATAATATAATAATAAATACATATTGGTCCGGTTCTGTGTTTTTGGTTGGGAGAATTTCAAGTGGGTACAATTTTGAAAACATGTTTTCATTTAGAACCATCAATTTTTTGGACATTTCATGTAACTACAAATTGCTTGCCAAATGACAAAAATGTCATTAATGAAAACTCTGATGCCAAAAAATCAATCTAATGCCAGGCATCAGAAATCAACCTGATGCCAAAATCAATCTGATGTCAGGCATCAGAAATCAACCTGATGCCAAAATCAATCTGATGCCTGGCATCAGAAATCAACCTGATGCCAGGCATCAGAAATCAATCGCCAGGCATCAGAAACCCATTAGTTCACAAATCGAAGTCAAAGCTCAAACAATTGATCTAAATCACAAATATGTACACATACAACAACATATAAAAAGGATCTTCCAAGTGGATTACTCTCATTATCTACAGAATTTGTCTTCACAAGCATGGTTAGAAATTCATAGAAGAGAAAAAGGGCAGTGAAATGGATTAAATGTAATGTCCTACCAAAAAGGAATTCAAAAATGAAAGTAGACGAGAGGGGAAGAGCTCGACCAAGATAGATTTGATTGACTAGAACTACTTTCACTATCAGAGTGAGCGGACTAAAACAAGGATCCCTCCGACGTGCCTTTTCACCGGGATGAGCAAACGGGCAGTCAGTCCAGTCATGTGAGTGACCACGGTTAGATCTGCGGCCGAGAGAGGATAGCGCCACTGCCTTCCGACTTCGAACCGACCCCCATGGCCACAAAACGACTTCTCAAGCTTCCTCCTCCTTTGGTGTGGGTGTGACTAATGGTTTGGTTGAAGAGACAGAGACTACTTGGAGAGAGAGTGAGGAATTGTGAGTACTTCTGATTGTTGCTTGATTATGTCGGCGGCACTTGACCGGAACAATGCTGAGTTACTTCACCAACTCTTCCCGCTTAGGACCTTGGGAAAGACGGTGAGAGATAGAGATCTATAAAACCACGTTGGGGGAAACAGTACACTTGAAAAGTAAGGAAAAGTCATGGTCTGTTTACAATCTGATACCGGTTTTCAAAACAAAACCATGGTCTCCACTCTTCATTATTAAAATATTAAAACAGTACATGACAATGACAAACTTGAAAAGTAAGGAAAAGCTTGATTGACAATGCTGAGTCATTTCAGCATTGAGGTCCACTTAATTGAATGAAAGAAGACGAATCGTACACAAAAAAAAGAAAAAAGAATTGAAATAAAGACGGGAATGGTGTTAATTGGGGGCAGTAATATATTTTTATCCCAAAAAATGTATCTAAAAGATATGTCTAAAAAATAGCTGGATTGATTAGAAAACATGTTTTAAAAAATGTACCGGCTTGTAATTATTCCTTTTTGGTTTATGGAACCGGGGACCGACCCAATTGTCTGATTCTGTAAAAATTCAGATCCAGGACCAATCTAAAGTATTGATCTGATCCATTTTTGACTGATCTGGTCCGGTTCCATTGATTCGGTCCGGTTCCGAAAAATTTCTGCAAACCCCTAATACAGGGGTGTCGGTTCAAAACGTTAAATGGTTGGAAAATGGTCGAGCCAAATCGAGTTAGATTAGACAGAGTGGTTCAACAATTTTTCAAAGTACTTCTTTGGTATTCAAACAATTAATCATTTCATACATTTAATTTAACTGAATTAAGTTCCATCATTTCATACGTTGCCAAACAAAACTGCCTAATCTATTTTCTTTCTTTTTATTCTTTTATGCGATTCCTTCTATTGCTGAAAAGTACTATGTGTTAATAACTTGTTTTATTTTCTAGTGGGTTATGTTCTTGATTAAAATTAGGTTAAAAGTTGGTGTGGTTTAATTTGACATTGAAATATTTTCAGTTGACTTGTTTTACAATCAAACAATTCAACTTGTGTCGAATCGAATCATTAATATTAGAGAGAATTGATAGAGAAAAATGTCATATTAAACTTTGTCTTTAAAAAAAACTAAAAACCTTCTAAATATTTTATTCCTACGCAAATCTTTTGTTGAATGGCAGTTAAAAACTAAAAAACCTTCTAAATATTTTATTCTATAATTTTTTGGACTAGTAACATGCTCGACAGTCAGCAGTGCGAGCAAGAATTAATTTTAAGATCTAATGTAAATTTTTTTAAGGTGATAATTTGATAATAAATATCAAATTAAAAATTGGTTAAAGTAACCCAAAAAATAAAACGGTACCAATAAAGTTTATTCAACGATTCCACCTTTTTTCCTTGTTCTTTTGTCACCTTGGACGTGGACCTGTCCTGAGCGCAACAACGGTTTGGGCAGCTACCTGGCCTCCTCGGTTGTCATTAGCTTAACCACTAACCACATGCGGTATCGGTTCTGATTCTGGTTCAGTTTCAGGTTGAGGTTCATCTTTATCATCTCTCTTTCTATTCATCTTTGGGTGTATTTAGAGGTGGTAAATAAATGGGTATGGACGGGCGTGGGCGGCAGGTTAAAATGGACGAATAAGTAAGTGCTCATTTAATAATATGGACACATATGTACGGGCACTAAATGGACATGGGTGTCCATGGGCGCCCATTTACTCATTAACATGCACTTATCAAATAAATATAAAAATTATCAAAAGTTACAACTAATATATATATATATATATATATATATATATATATATATATATATATATATATATATATATATATATATATATATATATATATATATATATATATATATATATATATATGATTACAACCACAATAATTGGAAAAAACCAATATTTTTTGTAATATTTTAACCTCTGTCACCATTTCCAATATAACCAAATTTCTAAAAAAAACTCAAAAACTTTACATGACGTGTTAGTGTTGGCAGAACCACTAATAATATCAAAACAAAAACATATTTTCACTTTTGTCGTATGTTAATTGAAATAAAATACTCCCTTAGTGTCCTAATTTTTACGTCAAATCGATTATTTTTAAATGAAAATCTGATATAATTTTTTTTCATAACCAGAAAATACATAATTGATCGTATATAAAAAATAATATGATATCGAAAAAAAATGGGTTTTTTATTCTTAAAAAAAAAATAAATGTTACTCCCACCATCACTGACTATTTATTTGGTTTTGAAAACCAAACCCGAAGAACAAGTAGCAGCCATGCACCTCTCTCTCTCTATACCCCCACACTCTCTCTGTCTTAATGAATGGTTATTAATAGAAATGTAAATGTATAAAGAGAAACAACTTTGGATTATCAGGTATACATAAAAAAAAAAATTGATCGTGAAAGTGAGAGGTGAAAATGTAGGCACTCATTTGTGCCCATATTATACTCATAAAACTTAATGGTCTAAGTGGGCATGCCCATTTGTATCCAGATTAAAATTTAAGTGTGCCGATACCCATATTTTAGTGGGCGGTCTAGACGAGTATATGGGCGTGGGCAGAATTTGCCACCACTAGGTGTATCACATTCGATATTTTTGTTGCATTATACATTGAGACGAAGACTATCAATTATAACCCAAAATCTACGAACCCACCCAAATCGACTTAAAAATTACTCGACTCAACTCGGCTCGTTAATTTTTTTGGTCGAAATGGGTAATCTATTTTGACAAAAAAAAAAGGGGGTCGTTTTGAGTCGGGTTAAAGTGGGTTGAACGTGGTACCCATTCTGACCCGTTATTTTTTTGCTATATAAATGTAAGTTTCTTGATGGAAAATTGTGTGTCGAAACGGGTCGACCCGTTCTGACATCTATAATACAATACAACTCATAGTCGCACGCTTACAATTGACAAAAGATAAAGAGCGGCTGAGATTGATTCATTTACTGAGATCCTACGGTTATTATCATTTCTCGAGTTCACATGTATGAACGGCAGTTGAGCAACTACCCCTCTCTCTCTCTCCAACTCCCCCATTATTTACGGTTGATGGCCACTAATCTTTCCTCCACCAAACCCACCAATTTTATGCACACAATTTTGTATACAAATAATTTTTTAAAAAAAAATCGTAAGTTTTGTAATTTAAAATATTTAAAATATATTGACGTCGTGTCATCGACACGGATAAAAGTACTAGTATTACCTATTTTGACTCAACCCATTTCGACTCAATTTATTCCAACCCATTTAATTTTAGACTATAACAATCACGATTTATTTTAATACATTACTCATTTTAAACCAATCTATATCCGATCCAACTCATCCTATCGACGGCCCTAATTGAGACGTAGCTAATAAAACAACTTCAGAAGTTGTGGAGTATGATAAATGGATGATTTTCATTTTTAAAGTACGTGGATCAGGGTGGTGGGCTTTCATCACAAGTGGTTGTAAATAAAAATGTGGTTGTGTTCGAATTGGCATTACTTAGGCCATCAACAGTAAACACGTACACTAGCAACCAAATGTTTGACAATTGACTCAAATCATTCTTGTTCACTTGGTATAAAGCAATTAGACCATAAACAACAATTGATCTAAAGTGGGTGCTTAAAAGATTCTTTGAGATTTTTTAAAATAACAAAGATTCTAAAAAAATGCTTAATAATTAAAAAGATGGTTTGAGAGCAAAACAAGCTCGCATGCTTAACAAAAATGCTTGGCCAAAAACGTGCACCTCTCCTGCCACTTCTCCCATTTCCTCTATTCCACATGTCCCATCATCATTTTCTTTTTCTTTATTTCTTTTTTTTGATCAATTTTCAGTCATAAAATATTTTTTTTAAATTTTTTTTCCTGTATTAAAGTAAATATTTTTACCTACAAATAGAGACTTGATTTGTTTCATTTGGATATCAGAAATTTTTTTAATGAATTTTTCAAATTTCTAACCATTTTTCTGCAAAAATATTAAATTATTGGAGATAAAGATGATGGGATATGTTAAAATATTGGAGTGTGTGCATTGTTAAAAGAGTATTTTTATTGGAAAACTTAAGTGAGGAGCTTAATGATATTTTTGTAATAAAATAAAAAAAAATGAAGGTTAAGCTCTCCAAATGGGGAGCTTTGTTGTTCTTGCTCTTACTGAATCATGAAGCATTTCAAGCTTGGTTATCATTTGAAAATATTGTATGTTAGATTATTACCTCTAAGATATTGGTAATTCTACTTCATCGTCCCTAAATTATCGTCATCTTTTTTTTTTGTCCGTCATAAAATGATTATTCAGTTTGAAATTTATCTTTTTAGAACATCATTTTTTATCAATCTACCCTTACTTTTTCATCCTATATTAATTATGAGTCACATACACATGATTTTAAAGAAAACTACATATTAAACCAATATAAATAATCAAGTCAATTGTTTTTTCTTAATTCATGTACCAGATCAATTGGAACGATAATTTAGAGATGGATGAACTATTTCTTTTCTTGGCTCTATAAATACAATTGAGTAAAGATCACGCCAAAAAAAGTGCTAAAAAGTGGGTGACCACGTGCGGGGCACAGAGTGCAGAAAGTCGAGCTCATCATTGTTGGGATGAATATCTGAGTGTATATAGCCACCATGAGTCGGCGGGGTGGTGTTCAAGTGGTGGATCAAAAAGAAATCAGTTGGTCACAAATTTTAACTATTACATAAAAAAATTAGAAACCTAACAATAATTCCAATATAAACTAAAATTTTCCAATTAAAAAAATTCCTAATTTTGGATATAAACTAAAAAATATCGAGAAATCTAACTAAACAACAAATAATTCTAAATGTTCCGAGGCTACTACGTGCCCGGAAGACAACTGAAATAGATACTAATACAACGTACAGCGAGTCAACACAACACATCGGCCCAAAGAAGAAATACAACCAACAATAAAATTCAAATATTCTACCAGACTGTAAAGTGTATATAACTTTACAACAATCGTCCTCACAAGAATAAAATGATAATAAAATAATATGATAAATATACGGGACTCAGCGAGATACAACTCGGGAGAGTCGGCTGCTACCAACACGAACCACTCGATCTCAAACTCGAACTAACGATCAACTACACACTGCTACAGTCACGAATCCACATGTCTTCAACTTGGCTAACGAACAACTGCACACTAGAAACAAAGTACGGAGTGAGTCATAATGACCTAGTACGCTACGACAAATAACATGATAATATGCACAGTAATTTAATAATCATGACATCATGTTAAAACAATAAAATCTGTGAACATGTATCGTAAAATTCTTGATACTTCACAAAAATACCATTTTCCTTTCCTTTTCCAAAATCATCCATGTAGCACAATAATAATCATTTAAGTGCATATAAACAACCATACAAACTAGGGAAACCCCTCTGATCATAAATAAACCAAGTAAATCAGGATGTGCCTCTCTGATTTATTTTTGTCGTTTTGCTCCTGCAAATCACGTGCAAAACAAACATGTGCCTTTGATACCGATTCCCTTGTATCAACGTCCCAGAGACATCTCCGCTTGAGTTCCAATAGCTTCCAAGGTCATGCGTATTGCTACAACAATGGATTGCTACATCCCCACTGAGACCAACAGTGGAGGGGTGTGAGCGCCCCAGGAAATTTCCTCCCGGATCACGTGCTCTCTTTTTTAGGGAAACACGCGGCTCGGGGAGGACATCACTCATTTCATTCTGTCTTCCCTTGTTTAGGGGAAGTTGAAATTAAAAGTGCAAAAAGAGTGTTGTCAAAAGCGAGTTCAATACGCCTCGGTCACTGAGTGTGCTTTAGTTCACTATGAGTGTTTTGGATTTCTCCGTAACCCATCCTCCCTTGTTTAGGGGAAAATAAGATATAGAGAACGCATCACCCTTTTCATTCTCATCTTCCTTTTTTAAGGAAAAACGGAAAAGTGCAAAAAAAAAGGATGTTGCGAAGGCGCGTGGGAACACGCTCTACCTCACTGTGGACTTTGAGTTCATTCTGGGTCACTATGAGTGCTTTGGATTTCCCGTGTCTCATCCTCCCTTTTTTAGGGGAAAACAAGATACAGAAAGTGCATCACACTTTTCATTCTCATCTTCCCTTATTTAGGGGAAAACAGAAAAGTGCAAAAAAAGGATGTTGCGGGCCTCACTGTGATCTAGAATGTTGTAACAGAGTCGTCATCTTTATTTTTAGGAGAAATAAAGAAAAACAAAAAACAACCAGAGTTTGTAAAAAGGGGGTTCGGAAGCTAAGTTACGAGGTGGGAAGGTGTTAGCACCCAACTTGCCCTTTCGGTCTCAAAAATAGTTTTTGGCTAAAATATGCTTTCATTATATTTATCTAGCAAATGAAATAAAGCATTTAAACAAATATATATGTATCTAAATTATTTATAGACTTGCAGCCGCTTCCTTCCGTTTAATTACAAATACATTTTTAAATATTTGGCCATAATAATGGCTCTTTTTAGTGCTATTTTTATAGAAATCCGGACAACATAACTGCTTATATTTTTTACATCGGGCCCGCTGAGAATAACATTTTTTTATAAAAACTCTTAAAGTCTTACCTTTAAGAGCGTAGGTTATGTTCGCTCTATCTTTCCGGGAGAGAGAGTCTTTTTGTTGTTGTGGAGATTCGGGTAGAGTAACTGCTTCCGAAAGCTACTTTTTGGCACAGTGAAACGGGCAGAGCAACTGCTTGCGTTTTTGCTGTTGTTTGTTTGCTGCTGGCGGAAATCGGGCAAAACAACTACTTGCTTTTGGCGGATTTGGCCTCTGGATTCGGGCAGGGCAACTGCTCTTTTGGGATTTTAGGACCAGATGAATAGAGTGGAGTCCTAGCGGAGAGGCTAAGGTTCACTTTGACCGGTTGGTTTTGTGTTTGGGGGAGATTTGATGGAGCTTCGAGGCTTTTTTGAGGAGGGGAACTCTCAAGACGATCTCTCTGCGTAAAGTGTAAGCGGTGTGTGAAGTGTGTGAAATTTTTCCGTTCTTAATTCTGAAGCCAGGCACCTTTATTTATAGGTTGGAGGAAGGACTCCTTCGTCATTAAGTTTTCTTCTTCTGTGCTTCATCGGATTGTACCGCGTGCTTGAGAGATTGTACCGGAGACAAAAAGCTACAGTGCATTGAGCACTATTGGGTGCCACCCATGGAGGAGGTGGGCGCCGTGCCAGAAGGGCGTCTAGGTGGCGCCAGGAGCTTTTTCTTTCAACCTTTTTGCATTTTGCCCCCTGTAATTCACTGTTCATGCATCCTTTCATTTCTTTTGCACTTTTTGCATTATAAACCCTGTAACTTGACATCCGTTAGTCCTTTTAACAGATCTTGATATTTTATGTCATGTTACATACCAGGGGTACGAAATTAGGGTGTCTACAGAGCCCTTCAACGATGGAGTTTACGGGTAACCTGAAGCTTACTGAGTAAATGAACATCATTGATAAGAAATATACTCTCAAATTTCGTGGAAATTATAATGGGGAGAAATGCAATATGCGACAGTTTTATAGATGCGACAATTTATAATGCAATAGTTTATAGGGTGAAGCTCAAATCTCACATACCCTAGACATATTTAGTCAGTTATAGCATGTTATTGTAGTTTTTAAACAGATATACAAATTAAATGTTCTAATGGTCGGACCCATCGAAATAGGCTACCTATGTATCCCTTAATAAAAGGAATCAGACCAAACGTAGTTCGGCCCCATGCAAACAAACAACAGCTATGCGGAAAGATAGTTGCAATATCCATTACAACCTAGTGAAAATAACGCACATCAAAATGCAATATTCATTACATTACAACAAACCCAGTTGCAATATTCATTGCACCACCACAAACCCAGATGCAATATTCATTGCATCACCACGAGTCAATGCAATATTCATTGCATTACCAAAAACCCAGATGCAATATTCATTGCATCGCAAAGACTGGATGCAATATTCATTACATCGCCAGAACAGATTCAATATTCATTGCATTGCAAAGACCAGATGCAATATTCATTGCATCGCCGCAAACGCAGATGCAATATTCATTGCATCGCCACAAACACAGATGCAATATTCATTGCACCACCACAAACCCAGTTGCAATATTCATTGCACCACCACAAACCCAGATGCAATATTCATTGCATTACCACGAGTCAATGCAATATTCATTGCATTACCAAAAACCCAGATGCAATATTCATTGCATCGCAAAGACTGGATGCAATATTCATTACATCGCCGTAAACGCAGATTCAATATTCATTGCATTGCAAAGACCAGATGCAATATTCATTGCATCGCCGCAAACGCAGATGCAATATTCATTGCATCGCCACAAACACAGATGCAATATTCATTGCATCACCGCAAACGCAGATGCAATATTCATTGCATTGCTAGGAAGCTAACGCAAAGGCTGGATGCAATATTCATTGCATCACAACGCACCCAGATGCAATATCTGTCGCATTATCAGAAAGACGGATGTAATATCCATTGCATCGCAACGTTAGATGCGATATCCATCGTATTATCAGAAAAATGGATGCAATATCCATTGGATCACAATGTTAGATGCGTTATCCATCGCATTATCAGAAAGACGGATGCAATATCCATTGCATTGCAATGTCAGATGTGATATCCATCACATTATCAGAAAGACAGATGCAATATCCATTGCATCACAATGTTAGATGCGATATCCATCGCATTATCAGAAAGACGGATGCAATATTTGTTGCATCTTTACGAACTTGATGTGAGATCCGATGCAATATGCATTACATCACTATGAGGGAAAATCAAGCTAATATTCGACGCAATATCCATTGCATCACTAACAGAGAAAGTGCATGCAAATAATTGGTGCAATATTAATCACATCATTACAGGCTGACGAAAAATCATATGCAATATCCATTGCATTCGCAAAAAAACTCATCACAAATATTAGATGCAAAATTTCACGTGATATGCAGGCATAAAAGGTAAATGCGAGGATCTAATGCAATATTCATTGCATTATTTTGAGAAAAACATTGATTTAGACTGAGATATTCATTGCAAATTAAGCGAGAATTAATTCATCTTTTATTAACACACCGTACTCTTTTGGCTGGTAGGTGAGAAGGCTGAGGTTGTTGCTTTATTGTGGTTTACTCGAAGCTTCGGTTGCAAACATATGAGGTATGATGTATATATTTTGGTTTCTGGCACCTAGTGGGGTTTCTTAATGGAGGTCCCCATTTTTTTTCTTTTGAATTGGTAACAAGATATCATGGTTTTGGCAAAGAAAGTAAGGAGGGGTTTCAAAAACCGGGCCCATATGAGGAGATAACACGGCGGTCAAGCAGCAAGATCTGATAAAACTTAGGGACACTGGCATGATGAAGCAGATAATCTAATCTTGTAAGTGGAGTTTCGAACCTTTGTTATTCTGAACAGAAATTGGTGGACAACCAGTCTAGCATTAACAGAAAGGTAAGGGCAAAGTGTACCCTAAATTATCTACCCGGCTCGCAGAAATTATGAGAGACCCTCCTAAGAAGTCCCTGCTCAGTAAGGCTGAGACAAAACTTTCTCAGTTGATATGTGTTTCCAAAATGCCTCTATGATCCAGGGAATATGGGATAGGAGACTGCATAGACAAGATTCAAGAGTTCGGTGGGAAAAGCCCTAGGGTGACTCAATCAATAATTTTTCAAAATGGGATAAAAAGCCCCTAGTATACTCAATTGATGCATTTTTATGAATACGAATGACTCCAGAAGTGGATGGAGGGAAAGTCCCCTAGGTGGACTTTTCTCTTCTCTCTTTTTTTCTTCTCATTTTTTCTTTTTTTTTTTTTTTTTTGAAGAGAGAATCAAAAGGCACAAGATATGAGGATGACTCTAATGAACAAGAAAGAGAGCCGATATTTAGAGTTCACCTTGTTGCCGAGTATCACCAGGTTTGGTGGGTTTATGGACCCTACTTGGTAATTATCTTTTGATGCTTTTGCGTGTTTTAGCAGGGAGTTCTATCTTTGACTTAGATCACGTTATAACCGATTGAAGCAAAGCTGTTGATCGCGACTAGTTCACGGTGCTTTGTTTAAACTTTTTGGGGATTGATTGACTTTGAGGTTTCTGGTTGGAAGGTCTTTTTTATGGAATTTGGTTTCTGTTTAACAAAGGTGATTAAAAGTATGATCGTTGGTTGGCTTTTCAGGCTGTGGGTTCTAGATGGATGATTGACTTTTGGTTTCGAGTATGGTAGGCTTTTTGGCTTTGACCTCGGGTATGGCTTAGGCTTTGGGCACGGTGGGCCTCTGTTTTTTTTTTTCGATCCACGTCTAAAAAAATGTATGTGTTGATTTTTCCCAAGAAGCCTCAAACTAGTTTTGGTAAGAAGGAGATGGACAAATAATGGACTTGCTCCAGAGAGATTTTTTTTCTTTCTCTATTTTTTTTTCTTTCTTTTTTTCTTTCCCTTTTTTTTTTTTTTTTTTTTTTTTTTTCATTTTTTTCTTTCTTTTGAGCATCCTCATAGCAGTTGCGGAATGTTATCTCTCTTTTTGAGACAAAGGGATAATCATTCTTGGTGGATAAAAAGGCGACAGCCCCAGTTTTTGGGAAGCTGGATCATGCGGATAGTTGCTTGGCAGGGGATATTAGGAGGTTTTAGTTTTGGTAGGGAATGTCAGTACATGGTTTATGTTGGAAAGCCCCAGTATACTACTAACATCTCGGTCACAATGGGTCGAAGGTGATTCCGGTCAAGACGACTTGCCTGCTTTGGATTCTATGTGTTCTTAATAGTTTACGGACAAATAAGAAGCCTCAAACTAGTTTTGGTAAGAAGGAGATGGACAAATAATGGACTTGCTCTAGAGATATTTTTTTTCTTTCTCTATTTTTTTCTTTCTTTTTTTTCTTTCCTTTTTTTTTCTTTTTTTCATTTTTTTTCTTTCTTTTTTCGGAGCATCCTCATAGCAGTTGCGGAATGTTATCTCTCTTTTTGAGACAAAGGGATAATCATTCTTGGTGGATAAAAAGGCGACAGCCCCAGTTTTTGGGAAGCTGGATCATGCGGATAGTTGCTTGCTGGGATATTAGGAGGTTTTAGTTTTGGTAGGGAATATCAGTACATGGTGTATGTTGGAAAGCCCCAGTATACTACTAACATCTCGGTCGCAATGGGTCGAAGGTGATTCCGGTCAAGACGACTTGCCTGCTTTGGATTCTATGTGTTCTTAATAGTTTACGGGTCCATATCTTCTAGATGACTCATTGTCAACTTGTGTAGATTTAAGTGTTTTTAAATAAGTCAACTTATCATCCTTGGAAGAAAACCTGCCCAGGGATACTCGAAAATAGGTGATCTGATTTGAAAAGAAAAGATATGTATGGATAATCTACGAAAACCGACACTGAGTTGAAAAAAAGTTACCTCCTGAAGATTTTATTTAGCGAAGGGAGGCTTTAAGGAAAAAAAAGTTTGAAGAGGTGTATACAAAAGGGTATTTCACGGTTCTATAAGTTTCAAAGTCTTCCCTTGTCCTTCCCTGAGTGATCAACAATTTCTTTTACTGGCATTCTATCCTTATTTAAGTTTTTCTCAGGCGATGCTCGATCACTGTTCAGCATGCTACTTTTGGCATAAAACTTCTTTTCTGAAGGTGGAGGGATGATCATATCGAGCAAGGTAGCATCATTTTTCTTAAACTAGTCCTTGGTTGACTGACTTGATCACGCTGATTTCAGGGATGAGGCTTCTCAATGACATGACCATCAATAAGATTTTTTATGACACTTTTGAGTATATAACACTTATCGGTGGGGTGGCCACTGCTACAATGGTACTCGCAATACTGAGAGTGATTCCATGTGCTTGGTAGTGATTTTGGAAGTTTATAATTCTCCATTGGTTTCAGGACCCCTTGTGTTATTAAACCCTATAATATTATGGACATTGGGAAATATAATTCATCGTAATGCCTTATGTTCCCTTTGTAAGGTCCTATGAAGCTTCTGTTAGTACTACTATTTCCTTCAACATAATTGGTAGATTTGTTTGTCCCATATGACCATGGCATACTACTGTATTTTTCAACCGGGATTCTTTCTACAATGTTGACTTCTTCCGTAGATTCTTCCTCTGATCCAGAATAGCAGAATGAACTTGGAGGCGTATAAATTTCTAGGGACCCTGTATGTATTTCTTCATCAATACAATTTCCTATTTCAACAATGGTATTGAAATCACCGTAAGGAAGATATCTCATGCGCTCAAGATAAATTGGTTGGAGGTTTTTTATAAACAACCGGGCTGATTCAGATGGATCAGGTCTGTCCAAAGTTTGGGCAACTTTCCTCTTCCACCTGGCTGCAAATTCTGCAAATGTTTCTTTTTCTTTTTGGGTGCATGCCTCAAGTTCCCTTTTATTTTTTCAGTGGTGGTATTGTCTTTATACCTTTTTAGGAATTCTTCTGCTATTTGGTCCCAAGTGCTCATTGTGCTATCATCTACTAGCATTAACCATTGCTTAGCAGCCCCTACCAAGGTCAGATGGAAGTTGGAGGCCATGGCTTCGAAGCTAGCCCCTCTTGACTGCATGCCGGTAGAATAAGATTTTAGGTGGGAGATAGGGCATACAGTCCCATCGAATTTTTCTATGTCGGGCATTTTGAATTTTGAGGGTAGTATGGCTGAAGGTTGCAGCGTTAATGTTCGCGTAAAAAATTCCCTTTTGTTCAAGACCTTGTGCATCATACTTTTTAGGTTCTCCATATCTGCATCTAATTTTGTGGGAGGGGGTGTTGGGTTTTGATATATGTTGGAAGGATTGGGGATAGCTAGGTTTATTCCTTGCTGAGGTATTTGGTAAGGATTTTGAGGAGGTAGATTATTTGTAGGTGTTGGATTTTGGTATATGTTGGCAGGATTTTCAGGAGGTGGGTTGTTGTTGGTTTCTGCCTGACGACCATGGTCATTGAAGGGTAAATAGGTCGTTACTTGGCCTGGTTAGGTATAGCTTTTGGGATCCATATGTGGGCTATTTTGGAGTGGATTGGCAATGGGAAATGGAAGGCCACTTGGATTTTGGGGTATAAGGGTGTTTGGGAAAAAGATATGGTGGGTATGGTGAGAAATGGTTAAAATTTTGGTAATAAGTATTTGGTGA
The DNA here is from genome assembly GCA_013146195.2 of Codonopsis lanceolata. Lineage (NCBI taxonomy): Eukaryota > Viridiplantae > Streptophyta > Magnoliopsida > Asterales > Campanulaceae > Codonopsis > Codonopsis lanceolata. Next base: position 91,786 of record JABEVN020000053.1, read on the forward strand.
GAAATTGGTGATTGGGGTGCTGGCGGTTGGTGGAAGGTTAGTGTTTGGCTGAGGGTTTGGGCTTAGAGGAGCATGAGAAGTAGATGCTTCTTGAGGGTTTATATGGAAAGAGGTTCCCTCACCACTGGGTTTTGACCTTGCATGGGATTTGCTATTTGACTTAGTAAGTGATCATTTCGTGCATCCAAATTTTGATCTAGCCACTGTTGCATAGCCAGAGTTGGAGCGTGTCCTGGAGCCCCTGTATCAGTACCCGCTGTAGACTGTTCATTTTCGACGGCCATTCTGTCCAAATCTGTATTTTTTGAACCGATTATGATATTTTATGATCTGACCTTTGTGCCTGTTTCCGTATCAAACGACCGGTGCTATCTCCGTCTTTCCAAATTCGGGCCAGGTTTATGAGGAAAAGGGGTTGAAGGTATCAGAAATGGTTGGCTGAAGGCTTTCTGGGTTTGGAGTACAGCGTGCCTTTATTAATATTTTTTATTATTATTTGTTTTCCCTACAATTGATCGGACAAGCACCCGCTTTATTTTGATAGTCTCAGGATTATTCCTGGAACAGTGGATTCTTTCTCCAGAGCATAGGACCCTCGTATTCCACCTGCTTTTCGACTCCTCAAGATCGGACTGATCTCAAGCGAAGGGTATATACTCTTTCCGGGATCCACCATTCAAAATGGTATAGGTCGAACATCAGAAAATCATCGGTCAGCCCCTGTGCGTATTTTTATTCATATCCCCTCTTTTTTTTTTTTTTTTTTTTTTTTGCGTTGTTTTTTTTTTGCACAGGGATTGGTCAATAATTTAAAGACATAAAAACCGATCGGTCCATGAAGTGCCCTGAAAAATTATATGCAATTTAACGTTAGCTGATGCAAGGGGTAGGCTGGCCATGGTGTAGGGTAGCAGTTCGAAATATTTCTACGTGCGTGCGCGTGTGTGCAGTATTTAGAAAGCAGTAAAATCTTTTTTTTTCCAGATATAAAGCAGTAAATAAAACATATATGGCATGTCTTGCTGTTCTTTGTGGATTTTCTCGACTTTTTTAGTTTGAGCATGAACAAGTAACTATTCAGATCAAGAAATAGAAAGAAAAGTGAGGAATCTATCTATTCATATTAATTACATATTGGTCCTATTCCCCAAAATAAAATGACAGAATGAAAGAATATTTATATATTTTTGTGCAATAAAAAAAATAAAGCGAGCAGAGTAATAATATGAAGTAGAAATAAAGCAAAAATAAAATAAAGCCTCAACCCTTTTGTTATACTGCCCGGAAATCTATTTTATCGTTTTTTTATATACTTTTTTTTTTATAAATATACATGTAACGGTAACTGGAACGAAACTGCTACAAGAGGAGAATCATAACCACAAATATATACACATATATATGAGAATGCGATATTTAAAATGCTGAAGAAATATAATAAACATATTTTAGCCAGAAACTAAAGAAAACTGGTTTTTTTTCTTCTTCTTTTTTTTTTTTTTTTGTGAAAATGAGTCTAGCTCCCAATTTTTATTTTCTTTAAAATAAAAACGACATCCCCAACAGAGTCGCCATTATGAGTGCCCCAAGAAATTTCCCCCCAGATCACGCGCTCTTTTTTTAGGGGAACACGCGGCTCGGGGAGGACATCACTCTTTTCATTCCGTCCTCCCTTGTTTAGGGGAAGTCGAAATTAAAAGTGCAAAAAGAGTGTTGTCAAAAGCGCGTTGAGTATGCCTCGGTCACTAAGTGCTTTAGTCCACTATGAGTGATTTGGATTTCTTCAAAACTCATCCTCCCTTGTTTAGGAGAAAACAAGATACAGAGAACGCATCACCCTTTTCATTCTCATTTTCCCTTTTGTAGGGGAAAACGGAAAAGTGTAAAAAAAAGATATTGCGAAGGCGCGTGGGAACACGCCCTACCTCAATGTGGACTTTGAGTTCATTCTGGGTCACTATGAGTGCTTTGGATTTCTCGTGTCTCATCCTCCCTTATTTAGGGGAAAACAAGATACAGAGAGTGCATAACCCTTTTCATTCTCATCTTCCCTTGTTTAGGGGAAAACAGAAAAGTTCAAAAAAAAGATGTTGCGGGCCTCACTATGATCCAGAATGTTGTAACAGAGTCGCCATTTTTATTTTAAGGAGAAATAAAAAAAAACAAAAAACAACCAGAGTTTGTAAAAAGAGGGTTCGGAGGCTAAGTTACGAGGTGGGAAGGTGTTAGGCACCCAACCGCCCTTTCAGCCTCAAAAATAGTTTTTGGCTAAAATATGCTTTCATTATATTTATCTAGCAAATGAAATAAAGCATTTAAACAAATATATATGTATCTACATTATTTACAGATTTGCAACCGCTTCCTTCCAGTAATTACAAGTACATTTATAAATATTTGGCCATAATAATGGCTCTTTTTAGTGATATTTTCTATAGAAATCTGGACAGCATAGCTGCCTATATTTTTTACATCGGGCCGGCTGAGAATAGAATTTTTTTTATAAAAAAACTCTTAAAGTCTTACCTTTAAGAGCGTAGGTTGTGCTCGCTCTGTCCTTCCGGGAAAGGGAGTCTTTGTACTGTTGTGGAGATTCGGGTAGAGTAACTGCTTCCGAAAGCTATTTTTTGGCACCGTGAAACGGGCGGAGCAATTGCTTGTGTTTTTACTGTTGTTTGTTTGCTGCTGGTGGAAATCGGGCAAAGCAACTGTTTGCTTTTGGTGGATTTGGCCTCTGGATTCAGGCAGGGCAACTGCTCTTTTTTGGATTTTGGGACCGAAGAAATAAGGTGGAAACCTAGCGGGGAGGCTAAGGTTCACTGTGACCGGTTGGTTTTGTGTCTAGGGGAGATTTGACGGAGTTTCGAGGCTTTTTTGAGGAGGGGAACTCTTAGGACGATCTCTCTGCGTAAAGTGTAAGCGGTGTGTGAAGTGTGTGAAATTTCTCCGTTCTTAATTCTGAAGCTGGGCAACTTTATTTATAGGTTGGAGGAGGGACTCATTCGTCATTAAGTTTTCTTCTTCTGTGCTTCATCGGCTTGTACCGCGCGCTTGAGAGATTATACCGGAGGCAAAAAGCTACAGTGGATTGAGCATTATTGGGCGCCACCCATGAAGGGGGTGGGCGCCGCCTTGTGGGTGGCGCCGGTAGGGTGGCGGGCCCATGAGCCGTACATCCCGTGCTGCCCAAAGTGCACGTGCCCATGAGCTGATACATAGTGCTGGGCTTTAGAGATGTTAGATGCCCGTGGGCTCGGGCACACCCGGGCCTTCAAGTTCTAATGCCCATCTAAGCCCGGCCCGGCCCATCATCACATTATGTTTTTAATTTTTAAATATATTATAATTATACAATTACTCTATTAGTGTATATTAATATTAGATAATAGATATATCATATATAAAATTATATATAAACCAAATCACAAATAATATTATTATATACTACTATAATATAATAATATATTATACACTAAGTTACTAAGTACTAACATCTAACACTAACAGTAACAATGTAACATAAAAGAATCAGATTAGTCAATTACTCAATTATAATATTAGATTATTATATGGTGATATAGTCATATACCAAATTACCAATACAAAATTACAAATCACCAAAACTCAAACAAAAGGCAAACTGGCAAAGTGAAACCCTAAAACACAAATTGACTGCTACCGCCTACCTGCCTTGCCTACCTTCGTTAGTTCGTTCCTTCGGCTTCGGTAGCTTGAGACTTGAGTCCTTGACGGCTTGACCTTGATTGTTCGTTCCTGCTAGACTTGAGTCCTTGACTACTGGCCCAGCAGATTAAAGGACGCAGCAGCCATTCGCCGGCTCATTCTCGCCATTCGCTGCTGCTATAAGTCGTCGCCGTTGCAGCCTCTCGCTTCGTCGTCGTAGCAGGTTAGTTAAACTTAATCATGCTTTGTCTCTGTCTCTGTCTCTGTGTCTCTATCTGTTTCTCTCTCTTATAGTAAATTTAAAAACATTGATAGTGAACTAGATTAGTAGATTGTAAGATGTTGATACTTGATAGTTGATAGCTGATACTAGGTCAGTAGGTTGAATTTTTTTACTTTTTGTTTACTTCTTTAAATTATTTTCCTTAATTCTTTTTGATGCCCTATGTAGATTGTAGTATGTATTACTATTATTTGATTTATTTCCAATTAGAGTTTTGTTTTGTGTTGGGGATTTTGCATTTATTGTTTGTTTCCTTTATTTTATTTTATTTCTGGTTAAGGTTTTGTTTCCTATAAAGCTTTTTTTAAAAAAAATTGTTTATTTTGCGCACTCATATTTGTGTTTTGTCTGCCAAAATGCTTACCAGTAAATGTCTTGAATCCTTGATGTTGTAATTGTATAGTTGTTGAATTTTTTAAAAGTTTCTTCTTGATATTGAAGGTCATACATTCATATTTGTGTTTTGTCTTCTTTTTTTTTTTCCTTTTCAGAAATGGAAACTGAAACTGATAACAAACCAAATAGTGAGAAAAATGTTGATAAAAATTCAAAGGATGTGATTGATGTAGATGGGGAGCCATGTGATACTAAGTTCAAGTCTTGGGTGTGGGATCATTTTAAAAGACCTACAACGAAACCTTATCCGGGAAAGATTTATTGCTCATATTCCTGGAAAGAATTTACTTTCAACACTAGCAAGAATGGAACAAATGCTATGGGTAGACATTTAAAACAAACTTGTAGAACATCACCTTGTTATGTGGGTTTAAAGGGGGTTACAAACGATGGAAAAAGACAGAAAACTTTGCAATTCAAGAGTGAGGCAAAAGAGGGGGGTAATGGAACGAGCATCACAAGCTATGTCTTTAATCAAGAGAGGGCTAGAAAGGCTCTAGCTAGGGTGTGCATAAAAGATAATAGACCATTTAGTATTGTGGATGATGAGGGGCTAAGAGAAATGTTTTGGGAATTGAACCCCAACTTCAAAATTCCCTCTCGTTGGACGGTTGCTAGAGATTGCTTGCAAATTTACAAAGAGGAGACTAGAAAATTGAAAAATATTTTGAAGGGGCAAAGAGTATCTCTTACTACCGATACTTGGTCATCATGTCAAAACATCAACTATATGTGTCTCACGGCTCATTGGATAGATGATGATTGGATTTTGAAAAAAAAATTGAATTTTTGTACAATTGCGAATCACAAAGGGAAAACAATCGGGAATCGTTTATGATTGTTTGAAAGAATGGGGTATTAATCAGGTTTTCACAATTACAGTTGACAATGCTTCATCTAATGATGGTGCCATTAAGTTTTTGAAACATGAACTTAGTGGGTCAAATGCCATATTGGACTGTAAGTTTTTGCATTTGAGATGTTGTGCTCACATTCTCAATCTTGTTGTGAGGGAAGGTCTTGAGGAACAAAAAGAGGAAATTGTGAGAATTTGAAATGCCGTAAGATATGTGAGGTCATCTCCTGCAAGGTTTGCAAAATTTGAGTCATGTGTTCAAAAATTAGGCATAAAATGTAGTAAAAAATGTCTCTTGATGTTGATACTAGGTGGAATTCAACCTACTTAATGCTAGAGACCGCCATAAAATATGCCAAGGCTTTTGATAGGATGCGTAATGACTCCAATTATGATGATTATTTTTTTTGGTGGGGATGAGGAAATTTTTGAAGTTAATACAAGAAAGAAGGAAAAGAAAACAAAGTTTGTGGGTGCTCTAACTTTGAAGGATTTTCAAAATGTTGGTTATCTTGTTGATTTCTTGCAATTTTTTTAATGAAATGACATTGAAGATCTCGGGGTCAAAGTATTCAATTTCAAATTTATTTTTTGGTGAGCTTGTATCTTTACAATGTAAGTCGGGAAAAAAGTGTATGAATAATGATGATCTAGAAGCAAGAGACATGGCTTCTAAAATGAGGGGAAAATATGAAAAATATTGGGAGAACATGAAAAATATGAATTTCTTGATGTATGTAGCGATGGTTTTAGATCCTCGTCATAAGATGACTTATGTGAATTATTGCTTTAAGCGAATGTATGGGAAGGATGAAGGAAGAGTTAAGGAAATGGGGGAAAGAGTGATTAAAACTTTGATTGAGTTGTATGATCATTATAAAAGCAAAGAGGTGAAAATAAATTTGGATGATGGTTTTATGGGTTCTTCATCAAGTGCCAGTAAAATGGAAGTTGATGATTTGGAGGATGGTTTCTTAAAACATCTTAAGGAAGAAAATGATATTGGCAAAACGGAAGTTGACATTTACTTGGGGGATCGTGTTGAAAATGAAAGATTAATGGGTGAGAAGTTTGATTTGTTAACTTGGTGGAAAAACAATTCTTCAAAATTCCCAATCCTTTCTCTAGTTGCAAGACATGTTTTGGCCATACCAATTTCTACGGTTGCAAGTGAGTCGGCATTTAGCACGGGAAGGAGGGTGATAAATCCTTTTAGGAGTTCACTTATGCACACAAGATTGGATTCGTGCGTCCCCAATTGATATTGAGAGCCAATGCATTCAAATACACGTTTTGGAGGAATTGCAAGACGGACTTGAGAAGATTGAATTCGTTAAAAAAGTTGTCAATTCTTATTAATTTTTGCTTATTTACTTTTTCAATTAGATGTTCTTATTTGACATTTAATTTTTTTTCTTATAGATGAATTGAAAAGTCGACCCATATCTTTTGAAAATTGTTTTGAGGATGATTGATCGGAGATGATAAGTTGAGAAAGGTAACATTTTTTACTTGTTTTTACCTTATTAATTTGTTGTATTTGTTATCATTAACATTTTGTTTTATTAGAATATTAATGGATTGAGTAAAGTGTGGTATTGATGCAGGAGCAAGAGAGACATTAGAGGCTCACTCAAGCAATGAAGAAGCTGTTCAACTAATCCACATTTCATGGTGCATAAGGGTTGTTTTTAGACTAATTAATGACTTGGACGCATGGTTAAATTATCATAAGTGGAAAGATAAACAGGTGTCATTTGTGAGGGTCGTTATTGCTCGGTCTAATTGGGTGGATTACAAGGCATGGGTTGACAAAGACAATAAGGAGGCCACTGCTTGGAAAGGCTTGGCATTGGAGGCACTTATCGGGGACATGGGTGGAAGGGTACGGGTAAGAGGACTACGAGTAGGATGGGTTCGCAAGGTAGCGGGTTGAGAGAAGAAGCGTTCCTTGGACCTAAAGGGGTCAAGACATTCTACACAAGGGATTGGGTTGGAACATGAAAGAGGGTTATGGGTCTAGTTGGTTTGGGCTAGAAGGAAGGTTACGGGGGGCTGCTCACTTGGATGAAGGATTTATGCATGAGGGGACTTGTGTTACAAGGACTCCGTGGCAGCCTTGTATATCAACCAAAGCATGGAAGGCAGCCCATACAAGGGCTAGGACAACTCACGGATGGCAAGGAAAGACAAGGGGGCCGGCTCCTACAATTCCTAAAGGGAGAAGGACTCACTTAGTGTAGGTTATTTAATTAAAATCCCGTTTTTGTATTTTTTTGGGATTTTTAGTTTTAGTTTCTTTTATTTAGTTAGTTTATTTATTTCATAAATAGTTAGGGTTTTCATTAATAGATTAGGGTTACTTTGTAGCCTATATAAGGCATATTACTAATGGAATGAGAGGAGATTTGGACGTTGTAAAACAAAGCCTCAAGAACACGGTTGTGCTTCTTTCAAAACCGATTTCTTCTTCTTCAAGGTGAGTGAAGCCTAGAGAGTAGAATCGTCGGGATTCTTTACGTTAGGTGAGTGAAGCCTAGCCGGTGAACCCGTAATCTATCCTTTTATTTTATTTTCGTTTTTGGGGCAGCCTTGTTCATCTTAAGAGCGGACTGTTTTTAGGACAGCTTGTTCGCAGCCTTGTGAGCAGAATTTTCGAGGGTTTTGTGAGTTTCCTTGGATTATTTTGTGAGTGATAATTCGGCCAAGGGCTGATTATAAAGCTGGAACAGATTTGTTGATTTCAGCCTTCTCCATTCACATCAAGTGGTATCAGAGCAAAGGTTTTCACGATTTCTTAATTCGTGAACGATCTTGGAAAAGCGGAGAAGCATTCTAGGTATACACGCACCATTCGATCCTTTTTTTCTGTCTAATTAGTTCAGTTTCTGGAAATCCTATTTTGTTCTAGGGTTTATTATCAAAAACAAAAAGGAAAGAAAAATTCGTTTTTCTGTTCCAGCAGGTTTATTTGGCACGAAATTTTATGTCTGTGCCAAAAAGTTCCCTTTGGGGACAGTTCTGCCGTGCCTAATACTCAGTATTTGGCACTGTTCTGTTCTGGCCGTCGCAAATACTCCTGTTTCAGATTCAGAATTATGTTGTTTGAAACAGAAATAGAAATTATGGAAGAAGAGGGTAGAATACAATCTGAATTTCGTTCTAAATGTCTTGTGAAGGATAGAGTATGTAGTTTGGTTATTGATGGTACTAGTTCATCAAATTTTGCTAGTAGTTACATGGTTGAAAAATTGGAGCTTCCAACTATGCAACATCCGTGTCCGTATAAATTTAAAATTTTGATTGGCAACCATGAGATCGAAGTAAAGGAACAAGTGTTGGTAGAATTAAGCATCGGCCAATGCAAAAGTGAAGTGTTATGTGATGTGATTCCAATGGCAGAATGGCATGTTTTGTTAGGGAGACCTTGGCATTATGAACGACAAGCGACACACAATCGCTGCACCAATAAATATTATTTTACCTTCGATCAACGGAGATTCGGTCTTACACCGCTGTCACCGGCTCAAGCTTCTGAAGAAAGGGAAAGGGTAACAAGAAATTATGCAGAATATCAACATGAAAAGGAAAGGGAGAAGCTTGAAAGGGAAAGACTTGAAAGGGAAGAGGTCGAGAAAGAAAGAATCGAGAAAGAAAAAATTGCAAAGGAGAAGGAAGAAACAAGAGTGAGGGCTAGAGCTTTGGGTTTCGACTTGAACATGAATGAATTGAGCAAGGCAACAAAGGAAAGTGGGCTGTGCAAGCACGCGGCAATTGAAGGGGTCAGCCAAAGAACACATGGGCAGCCCGCAAGGGAGTTTAATTATCAAGGAATGTTCGAGTCGTTACAAATTGAGAAGAGCCAAGGATTGAAGACAATCCTTTTGAAGAAGGGGGTATGATGCAGAGCAAGAGAGACATTAGAGGCTCACTCAAGCAATGAAGAAGTCGTTCAACTAATCCACATTTCATGGTGCATAAGGGTTGTTTTTAGACTAATTAATGACTTGGACGCATGGTTAAATTATCATAAGTGGAAAGATAAACATGTGTCATTTGTGAGGGTCGTTATTGCTCGGTCTAATTGGGTGGATTACAAGGCATGGGTTGACAAAGACAATAAGGAGGCCACTGCTTGGAAAGGCTTGGCATTGGAGGCACTTACTGGGGACATGGGCTGGAAGGGTACGGGTAAGAGGACTACGAGTAGGATGGGTTCGCAAGGTAGCGGGTTGAGAGAAGAAGCGTTCCTTGGACCTAAAGGGGCTGAAGACATTCTACACAAGGGATTGGGTTGGAACATGAAAGAGGGTTATGGGTCTAGTTGGTTTGGGCTAGAAGGAAGGTTACTGGGCCGCTCACTTGGATGAAGGATTTATGCATGAGGGGACTTGTGTTACAAGGACTCCGTGGCAGCCTTGTATATCAACCAAAGCATGGAAGGCAGCCCATACAAGGGCTGGGACAACTCACGGATGGCAAGGAAAGACAAGAGGGCCGGCTCCTACAATTCCTAAAGGGAGAAGGACTCACTTAGTGTAGGTTATTTAATTAAAATCCCGTTTTTGTATTTTTTGGGATTTTTAGTTTTAGTTTCTTTTATTTAGTTAGTTTATTTATTTCATAAATAGTTAGGGTTTTCATTAATAGATTAGGGTTACTTTGTAGCCTATATAAGGCATATTACTAATGGAATGAGAGGAGATTTGGACGTTGTAAAACAAAGCCTCAAGAACACGGTTGTGCTTCTTTCAAAACCGATTTCTTCTTCTTCAAGGTGAGTGAAGCCTAGAGAGTTGAATCGTCGGGATTCTTTACGTTAGGTGAGTGAAGCCTAGCCTGTGAACCCGTAATCTATCCTTTATTTTATTTTCGTTTTGGGGCGCCTTGTTCATCTTAAGAGCGGATCGTTTTAGGACGCTTGTTCGCAGCCTTGTGAGCGAATTTTCGAGGGTTTTGTGAGTTTCCTTGGATTATTTTGTGAGTGATAATTCGGCCAAGGGCTGATTATAAAGCCGAACAGATTTGCTGATTTCAGCCTTCTCCATTCACATCAGGTATTTTGTTTAGGTGTATGAGAGCTTGTTGCTCCTTGGACCTTGGTTGCTGCTAAGGATTGCTTGCTCTCCTTCATCTATCTGCCTGTATATGAGAAACTATGAGTTGTGGTTTTGTCATGGTTTTTGGATAATTGTTAATGTTCCTTATTCACCTCTTCTTAGTTGATGTTCAGGATAATTGTTTATTGTTATTGTTGATTAGAATTTGAATGTAATCAGTATATGAGACTATTAGAGTAGGTTCAGTACCAGAGATGAGACTATTAGAGTATGTCACTATAAGACTATGAGTCATTGAGTTGTGGTTTAATGGTTTTGAGAAGATGTACTGCACTATTGCCCGAACAATCTAACCTCCATTAGTCTATTATATAATTACATAATACATGGTGTAATTTTTGTGCATAGTCACAGTTTGGATTTGGAGGAACTAGGTAGGTGAGTAGGTGTCATGGTTCAGGTTCAGCTGCCAAGACTTTTAAAATTATATTGTGTAATTTTAAAAACATGAAAATCAATCGGAGAGCTCATCTAAGCCCGTGCCCGTTCAATGCCTGTTCACTGATGCCCGTGGGTTTGTCTACGGTATTGGGCTTTTTAAAATGATGCCCGTTTCCATATGGACATATACTAGGCATTACCAATGCCAGCTGGTAGGGGTGAGCTTGGTCCGGTTCAGTCCACTTTTTTAGAAAAACTGAGAGAACCAGAACCAGACCAATAGTCCGGTTCTTAAAAAATATAAAACCAGGACCAACCCAATATGTTTGAGAACCAATACATTGGTCCGGTCCAGAACCAATTGAAGACGTACGAGAACCAGGACCGGACCAATACGATGCGTATCTTTGATCAAGAGGATAACTAGATTTTCTAAACAACAATGATCAATAATCATATCATGCTCTTCCTTCATACAACATTTTGTTGGGTTCGTTGTTCTTGTGAAAATAAACTAAAGGTAAAAATCATTACTTCCAAATTAATAAAGAGAAATGAAAAAGAAAGTTGTAAGGAAATTTATTGCAAGTCATCTTCCTCTCCGATCCCTTTATGGTTAATTTAATTAATTTACAGGTAACAATCCTTTAACCTAATAATGTTTGGAATCACAAAAAGAGGCAGTAAATTAATTAATAGGGAAGAACAATGTTTTCCCTCCTATTTTCTCTTTAATCAAATAAGGAAACTTGGTTGAATATTGAATCAAATTATTATATATTTTCTTTAGGTTGTAAGTTGTATCTCTTTTATTATTTTCTTGTCAAATTATATATATATATATATATATATATATATATATATATATATATAAATTATACTATATTAGTATATTTTATATAATAAAATAATAATAAATACACATTGGTCCTGGTTCGGTCCTGCGTTTTTGGTTTCGAACCGAGACCGACCCAATTGTCCGGTTACGTAAAAGGCTCAGATCCAGGACCAATCCAAAGTATTGGTCCGGTCCATTTTTGACTGGTCTGGTCCGGTTCCGGAAAAATTCTGCTCACCCCTACCAGCTGGCTTAGGGCCCGTGCACACCCCTAGTGCTAGGAGCTTTTTCTTTCAACCTTTTTGCACTTTGACCCTTGCAATTTACTGTTCATGCATCATTTCATTTCTTTTGCACTTTTTGCATTCTAAACCCTGTAACTTGACATACGTTACTAACGTTAGTCCTTTTAACAGTTCTTAATATTTTATGTTATGTTACATACTAGGGGTACGAAATTGGGGTGTCTACAAGGGGTGTGTGCAACAACCAGTCTCCAAAACGACAACCCATAGCGATCACAAATCTCATAATTCGTGATGGCAATGCATCGTCCCATCATTGACTAAACCAAATAACCATATCATGTCAGTTGGACTTAATGCAAATGCACAAGTAGATATTTACTCGTAACATAACTAAAACCTAACAAGGCTCCAATATTCGGTTACCTTGTCAAAACCAAGTAGGTCCATGATCCTACTAACACACATTACCGAACACATACTAGAATGTAATTAACATTACATACGTGCATGTATTTGCAAGTATTCCACATATAGCAAGACTAGTTATTTAGCCTATCATCCAAACGCACATTAAGTTCATAATGATCCCCAAAACACAAACTTCACAAATCTGGATTGAGTTCCCAGTCAATCCAAGTCAAGTAGGTTTTATACTCTAACATCGAAATCATGCATATACATGTCATGAAATAATACTCACATAGGAGTCACACTAACCAAGTAATGGGGTACATCGATCCCCGAAACTCACATATCTGAGGCAACTACTAAGTTCTAGCCCCAATTAATCATCAAGACTAACTTTAGTCTAGTAACAAGAAGTCACTAAGGTCCCCATGGATTTTCAATACAAAACCCGTCAAGACTACTATTTTAGGCCAACACAAATTCCCAAAACAAGGCTACTCACATAGTTTCCCAAATCATCTCATATCGGACATCTATTAGTCCTCTCTCTCGTACTGTATACCCCGATACACATAAACCCACGCTCAAAGCGTGAAATGACTATCTCTTGGTCAAACCTTAATAAGTGCCCACTAAGTTCACTTAATCACTTATCAACTGGAATGGTCATCCATCCGTCGAACTACCCTATAGTATTTCATAGAGACTCTAACGGAGTCTTCTAATCATTTGTGCCCTAACGTGCACACCCAATATAAATTCTCGTGAGTTTTTAATCTAAGTCAACACAATTATGAACTTTCATAGTTCAACCAAACGACTTATCAAACTAGTTAAGCTCCAAACCCAAACATAATCAAAGATTACAAAGTCTAGGTGTCACTCTGGACACACAACAACAAGACCACACGGGTCAACACAACCAAGACCAAACCCGTCTCAACATCATAGGATTCAAACACGTCTCACTCTAGTGTTAAACAAATCCTTAATCGACTCTTTTAAGTCTAATTTCAACAATTTATACTCGGGTCATTCTCAACCTGAGTCCCAAAATTCTTTCATAATATAAATAAGATGACGTCCAAGGTCCGACAGTCACAACTCCTCCAATTCAAGCCTATTTCATTAATGACAATATTTTATAGTTCGAGACTAATAATTAGTCTTAAATCACCGAGTGTCCAAGGGGTACACTCCCAATAATTCTAACGGAACTGTCATCTAACCACATCCCCAAATCTCTCATAAACACTCTAGGATCGTAACCCGACCCTCAAACACATCAATGCACTATCGTGCTATAAATAAGACTCTAACGAGTCAATATTTACAAATAATGTACAAACTTAATAAAACCCGATAACTTGCAATAAATTCATGCCGACGTCATCCAAGGATTTCAATTGGAGTCCTAAACCAATAAACATCACAAATTCACCCATTCGGTCTCATTTGACCAATTCTCGAGATCTCCCAATTGAGACCCGACTAACACGAAAAGTCGTAGGAATTTATACTAGGGCTCAAACAGCACTTTAAATACATAATAAACTTCGTTGAGTCAAAATACAAAATACCAATTTCTAGGTCAAAGCCTAATTTCGGGATTCTAAGTTCATCCGGGTTTCTAAACAACAATACCCAATCACTTTAATAAATCCAACAAACCCAAATAAATCCAACCCCACATATTCAAATATAAAATCCAATCATAAACTCATCCTCTAGACAAGTATTAACTCAACAAATCATGGAAAGCCAATCTCTAACAACCTAGCATCAAAGTAAGCTAGAGAGAGAAAGTTGGGGGTTTAGTGACGTACCTCTTTCGGCCAATAAACTAACTGGAAAAAAAAAACAAACCAAAGTAAAATGATCTGCTTGTCGAGATCTTCGCAATGGTGGTCTCGGCTCGTCGATCAAATGGTCGGATCTCTGGGAATCGAAGAAACGCAGATTAATCTCACACTCACACACACAGTCTCTCTTTCTTCTCTTTCATGGTTTGGAGGAGAAAAATGTGGGGGGAAGGGAGAGTTTCAGATCTAATATAAGGGTAAAGGGACCAAAAAGCCCTCAAATGGGTGGACAAGGGTGAAGGATGGGGTTATTTGGGGGTAAAATAGGAAATTCCGATCAAAATTGGAAAATCTGCAGATCTGTCTCGACGCATCTCCTTTAGGATGCGAGCGCATCCTCCAGCCCAACAAGAATTCAGGACTCTCAGTATCAGATGCGGTCGCATTGGCCCTTGAACCAAAAACTCTCTAAAAGAAAGTCCCAAAAAACCCCTAAAGGTTCCCACAAAAACTTGGGATGATCCCACGATCAAAACAAATCTGAAATGAACACAAACGGTCGTCGAAACAACCTCAACGGGGATGGACAACAACGACGCACGTCGAACACAACCTATTTCAATCTATTTAACATTTTGGTTTTAATGGATTTTAATCTATTTTAATCCATTACTCATTTCAACCTAACCTAAATCCAAACCATCTAATTACCAGACCGGTTACAACTGATATTCAGAAAACTCTTGGAAGTAAATCATTTTTAATTCCGTACATAGCTCATTAGAATATGGTTGACGAAAGAAAGAAAAAGAGAGAGGGAGTCAAAAAGAAGCACACAAAAACTGAAGAAAGTAATTGACGTTTTCGGCATCCTACTACTTAATAGTATCGAACAGTTATGGTTGATGTAAGCAATTCAAAGTAGGATACTATACTATACTGACTAAAGAGTAGAGTCTAGAGTCTAGACACAATATAATTAGTGAACCGTTAGTTTGTCTTATGTATATATGTATATATAAGTTCATTTGATTCATATCAGGTCTCTTACTCAATTGGATTTTGTTCAGAATTCCATTCAAAATTTTAAATATAAATTTATATAATGGTTTGATAACTTGAATTTGAATCTGAATTTAATAATTTATTTATTAATGGATCGGATATAAATTTGGTTATATTTAATCCATAAAGAATCCGATCTAATTCGAAAAATAACATATTTATTATTATACATATAAATAGTATACACAATTATATATGAATATTGTCTTTTGATCTTCATTCCTTTTATATTTTAAATATTTTGTATTCATATATATTTGTATTTCAGATCAGATCGGATATTTAATCAAATATGTTAATTGATAACTGATTCGAATATAAATTGACATACACTTGATCCATCGAATCGAATCGAATCAACGATATAAAATTTCGGATTAAATTCAAATTTACCTATATCCAATCCATTAAGATACCTAATTCATAAAGAAGAAGCGAAGACATGCACTACATGTGACCCAATGTGGGTGGGGTTCCTTTTGGTTGAGGAAGAATGGGATAAATCTCTATACGGGTCAATTGTTGGTTCATCGAACTCATATAAGCGGCTGCGGACGCAAAGATTTATTCTGGGTAAATTATACAAATTTGATTAAAATATAAAATATAACATATTATTATTTAAAAAATATCTTTAATAAAAACCCATGTAGGGGCAACTGCCCTAGACCCCGAGCTTTGTGTGCTCTGACTGACTATGTGTATTGCTCAACTCTAAGTCTCACCTACTGGGAGTGGTAGGTGGGGTGTAACATGTACGCATCCATTCTTTCTACCTGTTTCTAGTTAAAAACTGTTACTTGTATTAAATTGTCACGATAAATTTTTACCAAAGTAAACCGAATATTTCGATTTCTCAACCGAGTAATAACTGAGTCCGTCTTAAATTGCTTACCCTTTTTACTAAATAATTGCATTTCCCTACAATGGGATTTGCTCTTTTTGTAGCATGACCACTTTCAAGTCTTCACAACTGTGCAATGAACAACATTATTGCCCTACTATCATCTTTGGGAAGAAATATAGACTCAACTATTTTTTTTAAAACTCGTGTACCAATTAAATAACTGAAAAATGAGAAAAAATATATATTCTAAAGTGTAATTTTAACTAATCTCTAATTGTTTTATTTCCTTCATCTTAAATGAGTGTCAATTTTTAAAGCAATTCGTGTAACTAAATGAGTGTTCATTTTTTGTGTAAGTATATGAATTTCATCTTTAGCACTTATAATGTCCTATTGTGTGCTTCTAATATTGTATATGGACATTAATGTACCTCCACCACCAAAATGTTCCAAAAATGAGCTTTTGAAAATTAAAATAAATACCTTTTAGACTTGTACTCAAATATTTTTATAATTATAACGAACTATAATGACAATTATATATCACTTATTTATTTATTTTTTAAAATATGAAACTCTTTTTGTGAAATATACTATATTTGAGAATAAGAATAAAAAAATAAATAAATAAACTCATTACGATAGTAACAGGGACATGGACTAGTGATATGCTTTTTATATTCTTTTACATATCACTTTTTTTATATTGCAATACTTTTCCTCTTGTATAAAGGCCAAAATCTCATGCAAGTGTACAAGTCATATTAGAAACATGAGTGGGCCGTAGGAGCCACAATTGTTTGAAACATAGTAAAAGGAGTCAAAATATTCCCCAAAACATACAAATGGCCAGTCTTTTTCATCAGTGGGAGAATATCGCCACAAATTTGTTTGTATGACTATGAGTAATTTAAAACATACTTGCAAATCTATCACGAGTAAGAGTGATTCGATATAAACATTCAACGTAAGAGCAGGAACTAAAAAAAGGGACAAGTGGAAGAAAAGAAAATAATGGAGATGCCCAAAAGGGAAATTAAATATAATTAAAATTGTCATATATCATACTCTCTCGGTCTCAATAATAACTTTTTTATATATTTTATCGAAATGTTAATATAGGATGATACTCTTCTCATTCTGAGTAAAGAGTTCTCGTTTAAAAGTTAAGCTTTTTAAAAATAAAATGACACTTTTAGTAGCCTATTAAAGTATGAACAACGGTAGTTTTTTAGAAAATCTTAATGAATCAAAGCTTCCAACGGTGGTTTAGAAAGAAATCAAATTCAAATCTTATTTGATTTGGTTTGGTGTGGATCAATTTAAAACACAAATCAATATCAAATCAAATCATACACATCAAGTAAAACGATTGTATTTTAGCTATAACAACATTGTTTTGTAGCAAAAAAATCAAAAAGTAACGCATTGGCCGACAACGGCCGACTCCTCTGCCATTCCCTTTCCAATGGCAATTTAAAAAAAAAAATCCATAATCGTCTTTCTTGGCCAATTTTCGGCAAAAAAAAATATATTTTTATTTTTTTTCTTGAATTAAAGTACATTTTTTATCTATAAATAGAGACTTGGTTTGTTTTATTCTGATATCAGAAAAAATTTCTATGATTTTTTCAAGTTTTGAGTCATTTTCTAAAAAAATATTAAAGTAATGAAGATAAATATGATGTGATATGTAAAAGTCTTGTTTTGTCATGGATTGGAGAGTGTCATATTTAAATAAATCAATATATGTTTTAATCATGTTTCAAAAAAGTCTAAAATAACAAATTGAAAATGAAGACTTCTCGATAATCAATTAAAACATTATGATCATTCAACAGTGGAAAAAAGAATTAAAACTTTTATTTGTAATTTTATTTAAGAAAACAGATGTTGAAAATGAAGACTTCTCGATAATCAATTAAAACATTATGATCATTCAACAGTGGAAAAAAAATTAAAACTTTTATTTGTAATTTTATTTAAGAAAACAGATGTACCTTTGTTAGATTTTATTTATTTGTAATTTTTTGAACAAACAGGCGATACCTTTTAGATTTTATTAATAGAAATAAAATTACAAATTTGAGGAGGACAACCAGTTTTACCCTTATACAATTAATAATATTTCGTTAAAATATAAACTTTTTTTTAACACATACACCAATGGTATTAATTTTTTTAACCTTTTGTTTAACCGCGTAGCATGTTTTATATTATAGATTTACTGTGGAAGATAGACACTAAACAATTAATATCTCTTTTTTATGTTGGTATAAAAAAGTGACTATGTGTTTAATGAAAAGTGTATTTTATATTTTATACATATTATTAACAACGTAAAAAATCGGAAGAATTCCAAATTAGTAATTATACATATTATTACTTATTCTATTTTTTTAAAAATAAAATAAAAACAGTTTATCTTTTAGAGTGGTCTTAATAACATAAAAAATTGGAAGAATTCCCAATTAATGGTTATACATATTCTTAGTTAAACCAAAAAAAATTCCAAAAAAGATAATACCCATTTTAAAACCCAAACCACCTAAAGAAAAACTCAATAAATTGTGTTTTAGACATTTTTAAAAAATAGTTAAACAAAAAAAGATGAATCCACCCTTCTTAACAGCATTAAAAATCGAAAGAATGTTTTATAACGAAAGAACCGAGTGCCCAAGATATATATTAACGTGATACTATGTGCTTTGTATATATAACGAAAGATTCACAAAATCAATAATACTAAAACTGATATAGGATAGACGTATAATGACTATATTTATCACCATACATAAACATAGTTAATTAGGAATCTTCTTGGGCTTGTAATTAATGTGAGTGGTGCGTGAATCTTCGACATTCCGATTTAGGGGATTTTGGAGAAACTGTAGGAGTTGGAATCGTATAGGAGAGGGGGACAGGGAGAAGAGTTGTGTGGGGACACGACTAACCGCCATTCATACGTACTGTAAATAAATGTTTGATATAAGTAAAAATAATCAATCTCAGTCGTTCTTTATCCCACTGAGCTTTATTGTATAGTAGATTGGATTTTGTTCACTGTTCGAAGGGTTTTTTTTATTTTGAATCAAATAAGTATCAAATTGATTATTTTATTGGTTTTTAATGGGTTGTGTTTGATTTAGGTTGTTTGATTTGAGCTATTGTCAATATTCTTAGTATTAAAATGACACTTTTATGCCTTAATTTTTTAAAAATGAATTTCTTAAGTGAAACATTACAAAATAAAATAATGCACTCTTTGCCTTCAATGAAGAAAGTATCAAATTATTATATAATTTTTTTTATGTTTTAGTCTTTAGATATCAATATATGAATCATTGATACAATATTAGGAATATTATCAATAGTAGTTTCTAGATTTTTTCGGATAAGCATACATTTATATATCTTTGGTCAATATTAAATTAAATTGACTAAAAATATTAAGGTGAAATTAATTTTTTGGGAAGGGGGAATATATTTTAATGTTTTCAAGTCCAAGTAAATACGAGTAATGTTTTTTTCATTCTTGAATCAATAAAGCGTTCTGATCACACTAAAAATATGGTGATTTTGCCGTGTCGTGTTCGGGTACCGAAAATGACGTCATGTCGGGATTGTCGGAGTTATGGTCCAGTGGTGATCGTCGTGATAGGATATCTGATTAGTAATGTCTACAAAATAAAGCACCGTAAGCTGGTGGCCGGGAGTGTTCCCCGAAACCTCCCGGTGTGATAATCAATATAATAAATATGTCAAAAATGAGAGAAAGATAGATAATATGTTTTTAGAGTATTCTTTTGAACTACCTGTCCGAACCCGATATTTTGGGGCTCTTCACATTCTAAGGTGAAATTTTGTTATTTGGTTCTTTAAAAAACACCATATATGTATAAGAACTACTACAATCAATCTATAGTTTGTTATCTCTCTCTCTCTCTTCCTCTTTCTTTGATGGCTTTTTTATTAAACAATTTGTTACATTACAAATCATGTTTAATACTCTCTCTTTTTTCGGGAAAAAGAGTTCATCATACTTTTTTGAAATGTTTTACTTTAAATGTCAATTTTTTTAAAAAAATATGTTTATCATCTTCTTAATATTTTAAATTTACATTCACATTCGTTATCAACATATTGATTATACTCAATCATTTTTGTAATTATTATCAACTTTTATACTAGTTATATATCTTATAATTATTAGAATTTTTAAACATGAACTATTTGTGTTGAATAAAGAGAATTAGAAATAATTTTTAATACAATATACTTTTATTAATAAAAGCTTAACATGTGTAATAAGAACACTTGTTAACAAAACTCTTTCTTCATTCTATTCCGTTTTTTGTATACTTTGTATTGTGGTACTGGTACTGTACCACTGGTACATCCAACCAAGACCAAGGGGGGTAAATACGGAATTTACTATCAAAAAGAGGTGAAATGTTGGGGACAAGAGGAATATGTGTAGAATCGGGGGCAGGAAATAACAACTCCCAAATAAATAATGACCATGAATGCTAAGACATGCATTTGTCCGCAACGTGTCCTTTATTGGCAAAAAAAAAAGGACCGCATCTTCAAGCGGGTCTTGCTTTCACATGGGAGACTTGGACGTTTTCGGCAGGCATGGGACATGGGCCATTGAGCCACGGGGCCAAGCTTTCGATTGAATTAAAGTTGTTTGAGTCTTTACGGCGACGCCGTGTTGCTTTGTTTGCTTTCTAGTTTATACTCCCTGTGGCTCAGTGGCTGTGAGCCTGTGAGGCATTACCCATTAATAAATCTTCTTCAAAGCACAAAATCCCATATAGATAATGAAATATTGGAATTGGCGTGAGTCAAACAAATCTCCTAAACCTGTACCGGTAATGAGGTCAATTTAATGCAGCTGATTTATAGAATTGATTTGAAGGAAAGTCATGCCCTCACATTACAAACCCTTAGATTGCGTTCACCCAAAAAAAAGTTATTAGATTAGTTTTAATAAATTTGAGCAAAATAGTATTCCCACCGTTCATGATAAAGGGTTTCTATTTAAAAATTATTTTTTAAAAAAAGACATTTTTAATAACTAATTCTTAATAAAATAATATTTTTATACTTTAAATTTTGAAAGTAGATTTTTTAAGTAAAATATTATAAAATAGAATAATAAACTCTTTATCTGAAACAGATGAAGTACTCTATGAGGGAGGGTTGTGAATAAAATGTATCGTTAAGAAATACACATGACAAAAATATAGGAATTTTAGGTAGATTCAATTTTTGGTCATAAGTAAACACTAAAATATTGAAAACGTTATTCAGCAAAAAAAAAAAATCTTAAAATAAAAGGAGCTAAGCATTCTCTTATATCTCCTTTTTATAGTCTTCATTGATCCCCTTTTCAAGAAAATTAAACCAAATAAACCTCGTCATAATAGATGAAGCTGTTGACATATACAAAAAAAAAATCATGGTCACCAAGGAATGAAGGCATCATGACTCACTTAAGAACTTAATTGTCATTTTACAAGAGTTCTTTTGCCAGTCAAACTCATTGATACAATTAGTACTAAGCTTTTTTGCACACGACACTCGAATGACTTATATTAATGAAACAGGGGTACAGGTGGATAGAATTTCAGTAGCAATATATATTTACATAACAAGGAATGATCAAAATTCAAAAGTTAGAGAATTAAAAATTCCTTTATATATATTTAATCATTCGTATAAAGCATATATACATTGTATTCGGTCTTCTCTTAATTAGCTTTAAATTCAAGCAATTATAAACACAACACAAACCATGCCTAACCCTATAAACCTTCCTAATTCCTATGATAATATGATTCCCCACCCCTACCTTAAGAAATGCAACATTTAAAACATGTCATTAATTAATTAACTTAGTCATCCTATATTCTTAAATATAGATTCCTAATAAGCATGTATAATAAAATTCAGTATTTACTCAATTGATTAGAGCCACTCCTTTCCCAAAAATTCGTTGAGTGGGTTTGATTAGATTTATGAAATCAAACAAAAAATGCTATCGGCATTATACATTGTTTAATGGAACCACCGCCATTATTCCTGCATTTTCCCTCCCTAACCACCGCCAAAAATAAATGGTACGCCCTTTTCTACAAATAGTAACTCAAAATATTATATATAAAGGTAAAAAAATGCCTGTGCAGCACGTGTGGTGTGCTGCTGTCAGTGCTGTGACCCATTGCCTTGTTCCTATAAAAGAAAAAACAACGATTCATCCGAATCCAGACAACTCGTTAAACATCAATAAGGTAATTTATTTGATATATAATTTATTTAAAACTAAAAAATATTTTAATAGTGACACAAACTTTAATATTTTTATATACCCTATTATCTTTATTTTAAAAATTAGTTTGGTATCAAAATAAAGCAAATCCAAATATATATTTATAGATAAAAATATGTACTTTTTTTTATAAAATATTTTAAAAAATAAAAATATTTTTGAATTGCAAAAATGTCAAAAAAAGGATAAAAATAAAAAAATTGTGAATGATTTTGGTTGTTTTTATAATAATTTGATACAAATCAAACCATATTAAATTAGATTTTCATTTTGATTTTTTTTATCTACCATTGAAAGAGATGATTTGCTTTTGATTTTGGTAAGATTAGATGTTATTCTTTCTTTTTAGGTGAAAAGGTCTTTTCTTACTACCTAACATGTTGCCAATAATCTATAATACAATACAACTCAATTTATATGTGTATAATTGACTTGAGATAAGTAACGGCTGAGATTTATTGTTTTACTTTAATCTTACGACCATAATTTCTTCCTCATGTCTCATGTGTGAATAATAGTTAATCCAATTGTAATTGTAACTGTAAAGGATTATTCTGTGGGGCCCGAGAGAAAAAAAAGCAGTAATAAATAATAATTTATTTTTTACAGTTAATTCATTTAATTTGAAATATTTGTTTTTTTTCTTTTTAATCCGTAAGATGGACCTATCTATGTCTAAGTTTTAAATATTTATATTTTAACTGTTATCATAATTAACTTAGACAAATTATAAGTAAATATATTTATATTATTTTTTTCTTTTTAATTGTTATTGTAATTAACTTAATTTATGTCTAAGTTTTAAATATTCATATTTTAACTGTTATCATAATTAACTTAGACAAATTATAAGTAAATATATTTATATTTTAATTTTTTTCTTTTTAATTGTTATCATAATTAACTTAATCGATTTAATTTTTTTTTGCTCGCAATTTTGTATACAAATAAATTTTTTTTTAAATCGTAAGTTTTGTAATTTGAAATATTTGTTTTTTTTTCTTTTTAACTGTTATCATAATTAACTTAGACAAATTATAAGTAAATATTAATTCATTTCCACATTATCTGCTTCATTTATTGATAAATTCTCAAACTGGCGTCGTGCCATCGGCACGGACAAGAATACTAGTTACACATGTAATTCTACTCACTTTACTCCGTCTTCATCTCCAAATGGCCCTATTTTAGGCACGTGTTGAATTTATTTATTTTTGAATAAATTGCATGTCGATTTACTTTATAAGATTTTCAATCTAGGGTCCTCTATTTTTTATTGTAATCGCTAAAGTCTATTTTATTATTATTCTTAAAATATTCACCGTATAACTCACCGATCTGTTGGTTCCGTCGTCGTTTTCAACGAGAGCTTAAGGAAGAAGTAAACTGAAAGATATCCTGATGCGCAAGCTTCCCCACTGAACTAATGAGCGAAAGAGAGCGTCTCTATCGTATTTTGTAGGACTTAAAGGATATGATATATGTATTCGAGCCATAGAGTGGATCACGATATGCTTGCTAGCGGTGGAGGTGTAAATGATAAAACTCTCATCTCACATTTAGAAAGAATCTCAATCTTTACCTTATGTATTACGCACTTTGTTGATTCCACTTTCTTTAACCTGCTTGCCCACAAGGGCTTTCTTTCTTGTGTTCAACTGGTCCCAATCTATGGCTTTTGATTAGAACATCGATTTCCTATCCTATGGCTTCTAATTTACGATGAACAAATCCATCTAACTTTTATTTCCATGGGGTTTTTGGAGATTAGCCTGCAGACAACCCATTTGATGCATCATTTTGGGTTGTGATGCAACTATTTTGGAATTGTGATGCATCAATTCGGTATTAGAATACAAAAGTAAATCCTGATTCACAAATTAGATTTCGCGATGCACACATCAAAATTACGATACAAAAAATTTATGATGCACAATTGGATTTGCGATGCAAAAATTAGATTCTCGATGCAAAATTTAAAATTACGATGCATCAACTTAGAATTGCGATAAGAGAATATAGATTGTATAATTCTCTCAAATTCTAATTACGAATCTACACGGTTTAAATGCATGCCTCTCTCTCTCTCTCTCTCTCTCTCTCTCTCTCTCTCTCTCTCATCAATGCATGCACCATACAAGTTCATCCAAATATGAAGGACTTGGAACGGTGCATCAGTGAGTGAGAGAATAGGGAGCTGAAGCTTGAAGTTGCAAGAATGAGAATCATGGCAAGTTTCTAAATGGAGAAACTTTTGTCCACTAATCTTCCATTACATTACTTAAACTCTTGGGATTGCAATACAAATGTAAATTTCAAAGCACAAATTTTTATTTGCGATGCATAATTTGAAATTAGAATACAAAAATAAATTCTGATGCATAATTTTTATTTCTCATTGTAGATTACATATGCAGCACGCCTAATGTAATTTTATAAAGGGTATATTTGTTATTTCATCATAAAAATGTCTTTAATCAGTTAAATTAAAATATATAAGATTTTTTAGGTTAAAGATTGTGTAAAGTGGATCATCCGCCCTTCTTTTTTCTTTTAAACTATCACAAGATGCCCCATTTATCCTTGCTCCGATCTTTTTTCTTTTAAACTATCACGAGATGCCCATTTATCCTTGCTCCGATTCATGTGCTATGCACATGCTAGCTAATGTTTCTAGAAAAAAATATTTTTCTTTTTAACCCAAACTACAGTATTAATAAGATTCAATATAAATTTGGATTAACATTCTTGTGAAGTTGCACATATAATCTTAGGGGTACGCTAAAAACATCAAGGGCGAAATGTTAAGTGCATCAAGCAGTAAATAAAGTTGAACAAAATGTCCTTACCCTTGT
This sequence comes from Codonopsis lanceolata, assembly GCA_013146195.2. Classification (NCBI taxonomy): domain Eukaryota; kingdom Viridiplantae; phylum Streptophyta; class Magnoliopsida; order Asterales; family Campanulaceae; genus Codonopsis; species Codonopsis lanceolata. The sequence continues at coordinate 116,906 of JABEVN020000053.1, forward strand.
ACTTGATTGGTGGTTGCTGGGAGGGTGGGCCACTTTCCATGGGATGGTGTCTGGGAGGGTCGGCCAGAGTTTATGGGGATGGATGGTGACTGGGAAGGTGGGCCGACTTCCATGGTGGTGATGGCGGCCGAGAGGGCGGGTCGGCGGTGATGGGGAGGGGCTGTGGCCGGAAGGATGGGCCAGCCCTCTTCAAACAATTAAAAAAAATCAAGGAAATAGCGTTGGAATGTTCTGGGGCAAAAGGTTAAGGTTTTTTCCCACGTGTTGTATTTAGTACCCGTGTAATCTTTGTTGATTCTAGTTTAATGAAATATAGGTATTTAACGAAGTCGATTTTGTTTAGATAATATCAACTTTTCTCGATCAGGATTTTTTTTTTTTTTTTCTTCTTAAGGGAGCATGGGAAGGGATCGAACCTGAGACCTCACACTCTGTAAAACTCCATGTCTACCACTGAGCCACCCCTTAGAAGCCTCAATCAGGATTGAAATTTGTGAATCAAAATAAAAAAGCATAAGGTAATTTCTTGATATTTATCTTAAAAGTAAATAACCATTTATTTCATTTTTTCCTTACTGTACTTTTTTATACTAAAATATAGTGTGTAATATGATATAAATATTAAATATTCAAAGAACACACTAAATGAATTTAAACAAAAAGACTAAGTTAAAAAAAAAGTAAACTAATCCAGAATATAGATTATTTAGGTTAACTAAAGTATTGTACCGTACAATTATTAATGGATTGAGAACTGTATAACACAACACTTTATGCTTATATAAATTTCAATTATTATCTGACTTCTATATATATATACTCTCTATTTTAATTTGGTTAAAAAACTAACATAATACTTCATCCGTCCTAAAATTATTATCTTGTTTGACCTGGCACAAGAATTAAGAAAAAAAATTGATTTGATTATTAATATTGATTTGATGTATAATTTTTTAAAAAACTCACGTGTATGTGATCAATAATTAAAGTAATGAAAAAGTAAAATAGTAAAATGGTAAAAGAATTTTATTAAAAAAAAAGTTTCAAACAAGACAGTTATTTTGGGATTGACAAAAAAAAAAGTAGGACTATAATTTTGGGACGTAAGAAGTATGCACACGGCACACCATACTTCATGTAAAAATCATGTCTACAATCTTCATAATATTTTCATTATTCTTCATATTTGACATTAACATATTAATTATGTTCAAGCATTAATGAAACTATGACTTACTCTAATGCTAGTTATACATTTTTTAATTTTTATATTTTCTAAACATGAATTAATTGGGTGTAATGTATAGAGTATAGAATAAAATAATTATTTTATTTTATGATTGAGTCAAACAAAACAAAAACTAGAAATTGAGTGAGTACACGGAGTAGCATTGATAGATGATTTGAATTTTGGCATGTATATGAGTTTTGTAAGATTTTCAAAATTTCAAAAGATTTGTTCACGGTCGTATCCATCTATAATACAATAGAGCTCATTCTCGCATATTTATAATTGACAAAAGATAAAAAGCGCCTAAGATTGATTCCTTTACTGAGATCTTACGGTCATTATCACTTCCCGAGTTCACATGTGTGAACGGCGGTTCAGCAACTACCCTCTCTCTCTTTAACTCCCCCACTATTCACGGTTGGTGGTCGTTAATCCTTCCTCCACCAAACGCACCTCCATTTTCTTTTCGATATTTTAATTAATTAATCAATTTTATGCAAAAAAAATTCGTCAGTTTTGTAATTTGAAATATTTGTTTTTTTTTTCCTTTTTAACTGTTATCGTAATTAACTTAATCAATTTATTTTTTGAAACTGAATCTCAATTAAATTTATGTCTAAGTTTTGAATATTTCTATTTTAATTTTTTCTTTTTAATTGTTATCGTGATTAACTTAATTAATTTAATTTTTCCGACCTGCAATTTCGTATACAAATAAATTTAAAAAAATCGTAAATTTTGTAATTTGAAATATTTGTTTTTTTTTTGTTTTTATCTACTTCATTTATTGATAAATTTACAAACTGGCGCCGTGCCATCGGCACGGGCAAGAGTACTAAAGAATTGAGAATTTCTCAATCAGAAAGAAGAAATGAGAATGTGAACATGAACTGAAGAATGTTCAAGAGGAAGAGAGAACTTGTATTTCATGTAATTCATTTCATTGTTTCAAAGGAGTAGTTTATGTACATATATATACAATGAAATGGAGATCTGAAAATATCTCTTTGATCTAACACACTAATCTAGCTGTATAACATCTTTGATACAAACAGAAACAAACTTCCTAACTGCCTTCAATTTGTTTCACTCGACACCCCTGCATTTCTGTAGAGTTACACTCGATACCCCTAAATGAATATAACCGCTTATTTCTTCTGTCACTCGACACCCTTAGACTGTTGTAGTTGTACACCCGACACCCCTGCATTCTTTGAATCTGGACTTGCACCAATTTGCCGTTCTTCACTTGATGCAGTAGTTGTGGTCTCTGCATTTGTGTCTTCATCATTATCATTTATAGCCCCCCTCAAGCCCAAAGGATGAAACAGGTTGAAGACATTGAGCTTGACAAGGAAGGATCTCAAAGCAGGAGAGGCCAAGGCCTTGGTAAACATATCAGCTAATTGGAATACGGTAGGAATGTACCTAGGAGAAGCTTGATGCCAAGAATCTTATCTCTAACCAAATGACAATCAATTTCAATGTGTTTGGTCCTCTCATGAAAAACTGGATTTGAAGCTAAACTAAGAGCTCCTTGATTATCACAGTGCATTGGAACAGGAGTAAGATTGTGGATTCCAAAGTCTATAAGTAAGGATAGTAACCAAGTGACTTCACAGGCTTTATTGGCTAGGCTTCTGTACTCAGCTTCACAAGAAGATCTAGAGACAATGCCTTGCTTCTTGGCCTTCCACGAGATTAAAGAAGAACCAAGCATCACACAGTAGCCAGATAAGGATCTTTTAGTCATTGGACATGAAGCCCAGTCTGCATCATAGTAAATCTGAAGAGAGATAGGACTAGATGATGAATAGAAGTCCTTGACCTAGAGACCCTTTAAGATATCTGTCCAGCTTTAAGGCAGCCTCCCAATGATGAACCCTAGGGCAGGCAAGAAACTGACTCAGGATATGAACAACATAAGTAATATCAGGCCTTGTAATGGATAAGTAGATAAGCCTGCCAATGAGTCTCCTGTACCTGGAGAAATCTGATAACTTGGAACCCTTATCAGCAGCCAGACCATGACTCTGTTTCATAGGAATCTTGGAAGCCTTAGTAGACATAAAACCCACATTTGAAACAATTTCTAGGGTATACTTTCTCTGATGAATGCCAATCCCAGCTGCAGATCTAGCAATTTCAATGCCTAGGAAATATTTCAAAGGTCCAAGATCTTTAATGCTAAAGTGAGCATGGAGATGAGCTTTGACTGAAGAAATGGTAGTAGGATCAGATCCAGTAATTAGGATGTCATCTACATAAACTAAAATAGCAGTGAAGGAGGTAGGTTTGGACATAGTGAAAAGAGTATGATCATTTTGGATGCTTGAAAGCCAAATGTAAGCAAGACATTGGTAAACTTGGTGTACCATTGTCTTGGAGCCTGTCTAAGGCCATAAAGAGACTTGAGAAACCTACATACAAGAGGTGTTTGAGAAGGGGGAAGAGTAAGGCTTGGAGGTGGCTTCATATACACCTCTTCATCCAGATCTCCATGAAGAAATGCATTAGATACATCCATCTGTGACAAATGCCAGCCCTTAATAGTAGTGAGGGCCAGAAAAATCCTAACTGTAGTCATCTTGGCCACATGTGCAAATGTCTCAAAGTAATCTTCACCCTCAGTCTGTGTGAAGCCCTTGGCTACCAGCCTGGCTTTATACTTGTCAAGACTTCCATCAGCCTTATACTTCAACCTAAAAACCCACTTACAACCCACTACTTTCTTGTGAGGAGGAAGTTCCTGCAGCTTCCAAGTGTTATTGAGTTCTAAGGCATTCAATTCTGCATTCATGGCTTGACACCAATTTGGATCTTTTAAAGCTTGAGAGTAAGTAGTAGGTTCAGAAAATGAGGAGATATTACATATATAGGAAAAATAAGAAGAAGAAATAGAGGAATATGAAATAGGAGAGAACACACCTTTGGAGCAAGCAGAGTTAATAAAAGTGGATGGAAGACCTGTATAATCCTTGAACTTACATGGAATATGCTTCACTCTAACAGGCCTAGATGAATGGTGCTCAGATAAAGGAGGTGATTGGGATGAAGACTCAGGTATGGAGGAGGATTTAGGAAAGAAGGAGATTTCAGGGATGGGAGCAGATTCAGGAATAGGAGCAGGCTCAGGTATAACTGCAGGCTCATGTATGGATTCTGGTTCAGGTATGGGTGCAGGTTCAGGTATGGCTGCAGGCTCATGTATGGATGCAGGCTCAGGAATGGGTGCAGTTTCAGGTATAGATGGAGGGTCAGGTATGTGGGAGGACTGATTGGGAGAGTTAGATTCAGGTGGAAGGGAAGTAGGAGCAGCAGATGAAGATGAGTCAATAGGAGAAGGGGTTACTAAGGTAAACATAGGAACAGTAGACTCTGAGGTAAGATAAGGAACAGTTTTATAGGGAAATGTATCCTCATAAAAGTAAACATCTCTAGAAAATATGACTTTATGGGCATGTAAATCATACAACTTATAGGCCTTCTTGCCATAGGGATAGCATAAGAAAATGCATTTTGTTGCTCTTGGAGAGAATTTGTCTCTGTGTGATTTTAAGGTGGATGCAAAACAAAGGCAGCCAAAAGCTTTTATATGAGAATAGGTGGGAATTTGATTAAGGAGCATTTCATAGGGAGTTTTGTGAGATAGAATAGGGGTAGGAGTTCTATTAATAAGATAAGTTGCAGCAAGAACACAATCCCCCCAAAATTTAATTGGTAAATGGGCTTGAAATCTTAAGGCTCTTGCTACATTAAGCAAATGTCTATGTTTTTCTCTCAACCCTACCATTTTGCTGTGGGGTTTCTACACATGAACTTTGATGTTCAATGCCAAGAGATGTGAGAAAAGAAGAAAGAATGGTATTGAAAAATTATGTACCATTGTCTGACCTTATGGCTTTGACAGAAGCGGTGAATTGTGTTTGAACCATTTTGAAAAAGGCTTGAATATATGAGAGGATTTGAGTTTTGGAAGATAGTAGATAAGTCCAAGTGGTTCTTGAAACATCATCAACTATAGCAAGAAATGAGTTAAACCCATTGTAAGTTTTATGATGATATGGACCCCATACATCACAATGAATAAGAGAAAATGGAGCAGTGGCATGACTAGGACTTATTGAAAAGGAATACGACATTGTTTAGCTAAATGACATACATCACATATAATGTCCAAGTTCTTATCATTACATTCAATAGGAAAGTGTTTCAAAGTTTGGAAAGGGGTGTGACCTAGTCTAATATGCCAGAGTTTAGCAGAATTAGAATTAAGTACAGAGGCAGAAACACTAGGCTGCTGCACAGTATATGATATTCCATGTAGATTCAATTTGTGTAGGCCTTTATCCAATTTACCAATCCTCTTCAAGCTCCTGTGGACTAAGTCCTGAAAGAGACAGTAAGAAGGCATAAAAGTTAAAGAACAATTACTGTGAGAAGTTAGTTTGCTCACAGATAGCAGATTAAAGGAGAATGCAGGTACACACAGAACATTAAATAGTGTAATACCAATAGGAAGTTGAACCTGACCAATATGTGTGACTGAAGCTGTAAGACCATTAGGGAGAAAAATAATGGAAGAAAAGGGCTTAGGATCAACAAGTAGATGGAAGGAAGCAACAATATAGTCAGTAGCTCCAGAATCTATGATCCATTCTAAGTCATTGTATGCAATATTGAATTGAATAGAACTTATAAAACTTGGATTGGTAGGAGACTTACCAGCCACTTGATCAACAGTGGAAGTGCATGAGGTAGAGCAACTTTGGTTGATCAGGTGAAGTAGTTGATTGTAGTGATCTTGAGACATGGAAATGTTTCTAGTTTCAGTGTCTGTAGCATCAGATTTGGTCACAGTGACAACATTCACATGAGTACTTTGAGGAGTAGGATTAACAGTGGATTTAGGCTTTAAGTTGTTTGGCATCTTGGCTGGATCTGGCTTAATACCATGCAATTTGTGCCAATCAGGAAACCCTAGCAGAAAGAAACAGTTTGCTTTTGTGTGTCCTATACCTCCACAGTGATCACAGATCAAATTGCCTTTGAGATTTCCTCTTTTGCCATTTCCAGCAGTAGAATGATGTCCTTTATTACCATTACCACTGGTGTTTTGTACCTTACTATTTCCAGGAACATTCTTGGAAAACAAAGCAGATGAAACATTTGAATCTAGAATCACAGAACTGGGTGTTTGCAATACAGAACATTCTTTGATTATCTCATCTTGCATTAACAGGGATAGACAGGTACTTATGTTTGGAATAGGAGTCATGGCTAGGATTGAACTTCTAATTCTAGAGTAGGATTCATTTAAACCAATCAGAAATTGGGTAACCTTTTGAACCTGATTATATTCCTCCATCTTTTTAAGCAGGCCACAGTAACAAGAGCATAGACATTTAGGCATATTACTTACTTCTTCAAATCCATCCCAAATAGACCTAAATTTTTGTGAAATAGGCAGTAATAGTCACGGTTCCTTGTTGTAAATTCATCATTTCTTTCTTAATCTGAAAAATTTGAGTGCCATTTCCTTGAGTGAAACGACATTCTAGGTCATCCCAAATATTTTTGGCTATTTTGAAGTATACTAGTGTGAGAACCCGAAACCTACTTGTATTACTTGTCTTCCATACTTGTTTAACATGATTAGAACATGTTTTTAACATGCTAGTAGTGTCCCTAACATGTTTGACTTGATTGCATTCCTTGATCGAACCGTAATTGTCATATCGAACGCCTATTGCCTTGCATGCTCTAGATTGACTTGTTCTTGCTCGGGCTTTGATCTTTTGGACTTAGCCAAGACCTTGAGAGACATTTATCATTGTTATTAGGACCCTTGATACTCATTCTAATGCTTCTTTGAGTTGTTTATGCCTTGTACGCGTTATACGTGCAAATCTGGACCTGTTTGACCTAAAGTATGGCCTGAGGAATCGTTCTACTATGCCAACCGAACATTTTGGGCTTTGTTCGGCCACCATAACCGAACAAAATGATGGAAGTTCGGCCATCACAACCAGGCGAAGGAATTTCCGGCAAAAGCGGGATTTTTACGCAACATTTGGCTGATTACGAACTTACCCTTACTAAACCTCTACCATTAGTGACTTTAACCACTTGTATTAGAGTCTTATTAGCCTAATCTAAGCCTAATTAAGATTGCTAAACCTAATTCCACCACTCATCTAATGACATGTGGATTCCATTAACATTTAATCAAGCTGATCTACACTACATCAGCTCTAGACTTCATTTCACGATTCATTTCCTCATTCCGTCTTCTCTGGTCTCGGGCGAACTTGTGCGTGAGAGTCTTGGTGAGATTAGTGCGTGAGGGTTTGCTTCCAAGAGATCTCAAGACCCGCTTGCGATTCCAAGACCGTAGTTGCGTCACCGCCGTCGAGACGAGCGTTCGACACCGATCGGTTTTTCGTGCTTCCGTATTTTGCTTGGCTTGAGGTAAGCTATCAATTTCCCTTAGGTCCATGTTAGAGATAACATGCTACCCCTTCTTACTTCCCTTCTCTCATGTCTAAATCGTTGCTCTCCTTGATTTCTACCATGGTATTGGAGTATTTTTTAGAGTATGAAATTCTGGTAATAGACCATGAATGTAAATGTTGTGATTTGGACACTAAGCCTAGAAGTAAAAGTGTTCTACTCTACATTAGAAATAACTATTATTCTTGGGTCATAGACTTTCGACCATTATTTGGGAAAACGTGATTCTAGGGCTCCATAAATTGGGGACTTGAATTTATTCTTGGCTATGGTTGTTGTTGGATTAATGACCTAGATTAATCGATGCGATAACTTAGAAAAGAGTTTGAAATGCAAATAGTATTTTAACTCTACAAGTTTGGATTTATATAAATGACTCAATGGAGTCGACATTAGTGAGCTATTGAACAATACCGGCTCAATGGAAATCCCTACGACGTTATTATATGCGTTCCACTAGAAAACTAATTCTAGACTCTTGAAATGGATTGACTATCATGCTTGTATCTTTATGACATAATAAATGCATACTTGATATATTGAGTTCGCTCTTGTCGAGCTCAATCATGCTTGTTATTGATGAGATTATATACTTGTCTTGAACGAGGACGCTCTTGTCGGACTCGTTCCATACTAACCATTGTTGAGTAAATACTACTTGGCATTGCATGAGTCAGTGGCGTGGCGTGCTTGATCATGTCACACACCCTGGCGGCCACGGTGGGGAAGAGCTCTCCTTGGCCAACCAATACGCGACCATTGAGATTGACTTCATGTTTATCCAGAATATCCTCGGAAGATCGATGTATTATCACACCCATCGATTCATGCACGTCATGAAGATATTTTGCGAGGTCTGGCGACCCGATTCTATATCCTCGTATTATGTGACTATGTGCAATAATGTGCATCTCATATACTTGATCTACATGCTTGTAATATTGTCTTGCCTAACGTGTTGCATATTGCCATGTCATGCATGATTGATAGCTTATGAGTCATTATGACTTACCCGTTCCCTTGTACTTTTTTTTTTAGATCCTAGCAGGACAGGACCTTCCCATTGAGGCTCGCAGTGCTCGTATACTTTAGTTCTCTTTTGATCGGGGCTCTTGCGATCGAAGAGGTGGTTTTAGAACTTAGAAGTCCTCTTATCTTCTTTTGTATTTTGCAAGGACGATGGGTATAAGCTAGTCATCTAGACTATGCTTGGGATTGTATAGACTTGTACTCGTGTATTCTTGTTAGCTACTTGTAGTATTAACTCTTGTAGTAATTATCTTCTCTTGATGCCGTCAATTGTATTCGCCGTGCCTTGTATATCGTGTTTTGTTCACTACGTATAGACTTCCGCTGAGCATCCTATTAGCTCTTATTTATTTCCTTGTCTTATTTACTGCTTAGCTTGGGTTCCGGCTGTAGTGTCGCCGAAGACTTGGTTTATTGCTTAAATGTTTTATCAGGTGAAATGATTTTGAAAATACCGACCTTTTGTGTCGAGTTCTCTTGCGACTGAAATGTTGCGTCATGTCAGTTTTAAAATATTGAGTCCTTGCATGTTCTTCCTTTCTTGTCTTGCCTTGTTTGGTGCTCCGGTCGCGGTTCCATCTCGGGTCCGGGGTCGGGGTCGCCACAACTAGACTTGCACTAATTTCAGAAGATATTGCATTTAGAAGCCACGAAATTATCATATCATTGCACCTTTGCCAATGAGACAGGTATTTTGAATTCAGATTAGGTTTCTTGTGAATGCCTGTGACTATACCAAGTTTCAGTTTGGAGGAAAGAGCTATTATCATAGCTCTCTTCCACAGATTATAGTTTGTATTAGTGAGGACATGAGTGACCAAACTCATTCCTGGATGATCATTCGAGTGTAGATATAAAGGATGTGAGGCAGGGATAGAAAGGTGTACCTCAACTGATTCATATTCATCAATTTCTTCAATTATCTGTTCCTTTGAAGAATCAGATTTCTGCTGTGTTTCTTCAAGGTTTTGATTGTCGCTGGACATCTTCAATGTGTTGTATAATTGTGTATGATTTCAAGCTTACAATTGAAATCTGAATTAGGATGCGGAAACATGAATATGCTCTTATACCATAAAGGATTGAGAATATCTCAATCAGAAAGAAGAAATGAGAATGTGAACATGAACTGAAGAATGTTCAAGAGGAAGAGAGAACTTGTATTTTGTGTAATTCATTTCATTGTTTCAAAGGAGTAGTTTCTGTACATATATATACAATGAAATGGAGATCAGAAAATATCTCTTTGATCTAACAAACTAATCTAGCTGCATAACAGCTTTGATACAAACAGAAACAAACTTCCTAACTGCCTTCAATTTGTTTCACTCGACACCCCTGCATTTCTGTAGAGTTACACTCGATACCCCTGAATGAATATAACTGAATATAACCGCTTATTTCTTCTGTCACTCGACACCCTTAGACTATTGTAGTTGTACATCCGACACCCCTACATTCTTTGAATCTGGACTTGCACCAATCTGCTGTTCTTCACTTGATGCAGTAGCTGTGGTCTCTGCATTTGTGTCTTCATCATCATCATTTATAAGTACTAGTAGTCATATATTCATCATCAGTTTTTAAGTATAATAATACTACATTAACATTCAACGTTTTAAAAATTTGTACATAAATGTTTATAAAAATATTAATTTATTTTTATTTAGATATATTTATTACTGATAAGTTGAATAATTAATTTTCTCTTTTCTCTCAATACAATATTTAATTGAAGAGTAAATAATAAATTTTGACAAAATGTGGATAATTCTTTTGTCAAAATTCAAAATGAGACAAATTTTTTAAAACCTGCTTTATTTTTGAGTGGAAGGTATAAGCCTGGGCAGTAAATAATTTTCCCAAAAATGTAAAGTTGACCAACATAATTGCACTCCCTACTTTTTGACTTATATTTGTCGCGCTCGAACCTCAAAATCAAAAAAATCCCACTGACAGACGAACTGACTCGCTCGCTAACGACTATTCCCAGTTTCCCACCACCATCTTATTTATCACTCACTCATCACTTTTCAATTTCTCTAACAAGCACACACCTGGCCATTTAAACAAGGATCCCCCTCCCCTCCAATGGATTATCCGCAGGCCGCAGCCATTCCCATGTGAACAAAACAACCTCTATGGCTGCAAGTTTCCCCGCAAAATCTGATTCCCTCCTACTTGTCACCCACACCCACCCATGACCCATCATCATGCTTAAACTCTAATTCCATTCCTATTCCTTATTCCCATTCCCTCCTTATAACGGTCTCCGTCTTATTGTTTCTTTCGAAGAGAAGAATGAATTATCAGATGCTAAACCTCCTCCTGCTTTTCTTCATAGCTTTTCTCTCTCTCTTAGTCTTAGTCACTGCTTTGGACAGGGACGTTGCCGTTTTGCTTCGTGTTAAGAACGGTCAACTCGACGACCTCGATGGTCGCCTCACCGACTGGCTCCAGACGGCTCCGAATGCTCCCTGCAATTGGACCGGGGTTACCTGCGATCCTCGCTCCCACGCCGTTCTTTCAATTGACTTCACCAATTTCAACAACCTTGCCGGCGGTTTCCCAGCTGACTTTTGCCGGATTCAGACGCTACGGAGCCTTCTTCTCGGCAACAACAGCTTCAACGGCAGTATCTCCTCCAACTCCATATCTCTATGTTCTCACCTTCATTTCCTTGATCTCTCCAACAACTACTTCGCCGGCCAGCTGCCAGACTTCGGGACAGCGTTTGTCAACTTAACCGTCCTCGATCTCAAGGGCAACAACTTCACCGGCCAAATTCCATATACCATTGGTCATTTCCCATCCCTTCAGATGCTCAATTTTACGTCAAACCTTCCTCACCGGCACTATACCGGAATCCATAACAAACCTCACCGAATTGACGGAACTCGTACTCGCTTACAATCTTTATCTATCAGGTCCGCTCCCTCCAACAATCGGCCGCCTCACGAAACTCCAAACATTATGGATTTCCAACGCTAACCTCTCCGGCGAAATCCCAAACTCCATTGGCGACCTCATTGCTCTTCAAAATCTCGACCTCTCCTACAACATCCTCACCGGCGCCGTTCCCAACACCACTGGCCACCTGAAGAATATCCAACAATTCGAGGTCTATCACAACCAGTTATCCGGTCAATTGCCAGACGTCTTTGCTAATTTGTCGTCATTGCTATTTTTCGACGCCTCAGAAAACATTCTGACCGGCACAATACCGGACTCTCTCGCAAGGTTACCTCTCCAGTCACTTCAACTTAACGACAACCGTCTCCATGGAGAAATTCCGGAGGTTCTTTCTCTAAACCCTAACCTGTCAATCGTGAAGCTTTTCAATAACCAGTTATCCGGTATTGTGCCGGTTAAATTCGGAGAAAACTCCGATTTGATTGAATTTGATGTGTCCGGTAATAACTTAGAAGGTCCGTTGCCTCCAAATCTCTGTTACAGAAAGCAGCTTAGTCGATTAGAGACTTTTAAGAATCATTTCTCCGGCAGTATTCCAGCCTCGTACGGTGATTGCCATTCACTCACTTATGTACGTATGGCTAATAATGAGTTATCAGGAGAAGTTCCAGTTGGATTCTGGGGATTTTCTGGACTTACGGTAATGGAACTCTCGAATAATAAGTTTGAAGGTCCAATTGCTTCTTCGATATCGGGCGCTGTAGCCCTTACGAAGTTATCGGTTTCGGGCAATAATTTCTCTGGTGAATTACCGCCAGGAGTTTGTAAATTGCACGAACTTGTTGGCATGGATTTAAGTAGTAATCAGTTTTCGGGTGAATTGCCTAGTTGTATAGGTGAATTGAAGAAGCTACTTGGGCTTGTGCTTCCTGGGAACAAGTTTTCGGGTGAAATCCCAAACAGGGTTGGGTCCCTGATCAGTCTTTCTGATTTGAATTTGTCGAATAATAGTTTGAGTGGGAAAATTCCTAGTGGAATTGGGGATTTGCCGGCTTTAAATTATTTGGATCTGTCGGGGAATTCACTTTCTGGTGAGATTCCGGGGGAGTTGACGAGATTGAAGCTTAACGTGTTTAATGTCTCCAACAATAAGCTTCAAGGGAGGGTGCCAATGGGTTTCGATAGTACTTTCTTTGTTTCAAGCTTAATGGGAAATCCAAGCCTATGCAGCCCCGATCTAAAGCCATTCCCTCCTTGTCATAGAACCAAGCCTCTCACTTTTTATGTGGTGGTTGTTTTATCAGCATTAGCATTGTTGCTTATTGGTTCACTTATCTGGCTCTTGATTAAGACCAAAGTGTTTCAAGTGTTTGCCAGTAAGAATAAGCGTTCTTGGAAGGTTACATCATTCCAGCGGTTCGGGTTCAATGAGGAAAACGTATTTGCTTCGTTAACAGAGAGTAATCTCATTGGAGTGGGTGGTTCGAGTAAGGTTTATAGGGTCATGCTCAAGACAGGACAGACCGTGGCGGTTAAGAAGCTATTAGGAGTTCACCAGCAAGCAGAAACAGAAGGAGTGTTCAGGTCTGAGGTAGAGACATTGGGGAAGATTCGGCACAGTAATATAGTAAAATTGTTGTTTACTTGTGTTGGGGAGGATTTTAGGGTGTTGGTTTACGAGTACATGGAGAATGGAAGTTTGGGGGATATGTTGCATGAAGGCAAGGGTGGGTTGGCGTTGGATTGGGCCAAGAGGTATCAGATAGCTGTTGGGGCAGCCCAAGGGCTGGCCTATTTGCACCACGATTGCGTGCCGGCTATCATTCATCGGGATGTTAAGTCCAACAATATATTGCTGGATGATGAGTTTAGGCCACGAGTGGCTGATTTTGGGCTGGCCAGAACGTTGCGGCAGGAGGTTAGTGAGGCTGATGGAATCATGTCTCGTGTGGCTGGTTCCTATGGGTACATTGCTCCAGGTGAGTTTTATTTGCTTAATTGTTCTTTAATTCTTTTGTACTTGATCTCCTTCGTTTAGTCTACATTGGTTGAAAGATCAGACATTTCATTGGAATTTTGTTGTGCATATGGCAGATTTTCTTTCCTAAATTGGCGATTCCCATATTTAAGTTCAGATACAATACAGCAGCCAACAACTTCATAAATTATTAAATAGGTCAATTTTTAGCTTTGAGCTGTTAAAAACTTTGGTCTTACTCAAGCATCAGTTCTTGCTGGATGGTTGAGAATTCAAATATATAGTTAAATTTTATTGTCATTATCAACTTGTTGCATTACTTAAAAGCATGAAATGGGATGTGATTCAAATGGAAATACTTAGATAACAACTTCCAAACAGAAACAAATGGTTTATTGAAAAACACGGCCTATGTACATTCTTTATGCTTAAATTTTGGCCGTTTGTCATGTCTAGACAATTTAGATTATTATCTAGTATGCCATTTGGTCAACTCCCTTAACCCCCACGATTAAGAAAATGTTTTTCCCCTTAATCAAAGTACTTTATTTCGGTGGATGTTTCTGGCGCAGCTACTTCCTCAAAATTGATATCAATATAGTGTCTTTTACTTCCCATGCTTGATTCATAAATAATGCAGAATGTGAAATTAGTTTTATTAGGGAAGGGAGCTATCTCGCAAGGTAGATATACGGGCACTGTTATAAGTTTTTTTATTTGTCAAAGATTTATGGGTATTATCGTATTTGCTAGCAAACTACTAATTGACTTTGTTCCTTGCTGCTTTGAACTTCTTGTAGAGTACGCTTATACATTGAAAGTTACTGAGAAGAGTGATGTGTATAGCTTTGGCGTGGTGCTGTTGGAACTAATAAGTGGCAGGAGGCCGAATGATTCGTCTTTTGGTGAAAATAAGGACATTGTGAAGTGGATAACAGAGGTTGCATTGTCATCCACTGAACAAGGAAGCGGAACTCTACTCAGTGGCTGGGCTGATTTGGATCAGCTGATAGATCCAAGAATGAATGCTTCAGTAAGTGATTATGAAGAGATTGAGAGGGTATTGAATGTCGCTCTCCTTTGCATTTCAGCATTTCCTATTAACCGGCCATCCATGAGAAGAGTTGTTGAGTTGCTCAAGTACCGTTCAATGGCTCGTCAAAAGTAGCTTGTGGTTATACTGTGGAACTTGTTTATCTACTTTCTAAGGTTAAGTTCCATTTCCAATGAAGGGAGTTGCATCAAATTTTTGCGTAATAGAATTGTACCATAGTTTGAATTTTCATGTAATAGAATTGTACCAAAGTTAATGTACACATGAATTATGCTATGTCTGAGAAATACATGCTAATTTCATAGAATCTGTGGGAAACTGAATGAGTTGGGAATTGCTGATATCATTTCTTGAAATTGTCCCGCATTCAAGTAATTGGCTTCTTCGAGTAGCACAGCGACAAGCCTATTCAAAGTAAATGAAGAAAAGAACAACTCTCTCCTCATTGCTAACTTGCGGTCATCCCACAGTATCAGTAACAACTAACAAGTGCTTAATTTTCTACTTTTTCTCGAATAAAAAGTGAAAAACATTAAAATTAGATACTCCATCCGTTCGGGTAAAAAGTCCCCGTTTGAAAGTTAAACATCTTAAGAAAATGAAACTTTTAGTAGTTCATTAGTAATAAAATGACATTTTTATGCCTTCATTTTTAAAAGTGGACTCTTTAAGGTGAAACATCCCAAAATAGAATAATGCACTATTTGTCCGGAACTGAGGGAGTATCAAATATTTTACGGTAGTTGCTATTCGGAGAAAGAAGTGAAAGCCTAGAATGAGAGAGAAGAGGCTGCCACAGAGCCAAGGAAGCTTGCATGCATACAAATCAAGGGTTCCAAGCCATGACACGAATGTTAATCTGTCTGCATGCTCACATTTGGGACTCCTGGCAAGGAAGCAGCAAGTCATCCTTGGCTACCAAAACAGAATATTAATCTTCATTTTAAACCTCTCCTCCATGTAATTCCACGCTGGCAGTGGCCCTTGAATGCATTTTCAAGTTTAAATTTTGATTTGCTGAGATTAACTAGAACATGATAAATAAACACACTTGAAAACTCTTTTACAAGGAGCTGAGGTGGGTCTGTATGGATACGATTGTGTCCATAATAAAGTATGCGAACGAGCTAGTGAAATTTCTCTTAAGGGCAATATAAATCTTCCCAAGCGCAGTATGTTAGTATCTATTCAGGACTACTCAGGATTCTGTTGCTAGATTATGAGCTTGGGAATTCGCACTATCGCTATTTGAAAGTTGAAACCCCTTAAATTTGTTCTTTGGATCAGCAATCCATGATTATACCAGATAGTCTTGATTTTATACTGAAGCATGATTCTGAAATTTTTACCCAAATGTCCTTAATTCAATGGCAAGATGGACTTCAGCTTTGATTGAAACTAAATAACAGTGAGGTGCTTGTCAAATGCGCTTCTTATCACTCTGCACCTTGGTAGGAGATGTCTATAATTATCTTTTCACAATCTTGCCGCTGTTCTGAGGGCAGAAGCTAAGAACCTAAACAGAAAAGGAATCTATCAACCCTGTATTAACAGGCAGAATGTTGAATGAAGATGCATGTGTGGCAAAGCATTCAGGTTGCTGCTGAGTGCTGAAATGTTAAATTACCCATTCCTGAAATGCTGTAACTGAAGGATATATCTAAACATATATCACACAAGTTCGATATCAAAAAGTAATCATGAGTTACCTTGTGCGAACTTGAACTTTAAGCGAAACGGAAGAATTTCACTTGAGCTACGATCTTCGTATGCCACGATCAAGAATCCTATAAGTCCCTCTCGTCGGATTGATATCATGTAGCACGAATATCAATACTGGTTTACACCGCAAATCCAAGCCTCTTGATGGTTAGGCTAGAGAGAGTATTTTGGTGAGATAGAATTTAGGAGAGAGAGAGAGAGCAAGGGGCGGCCTCTATAGAAGATGTGTTCTTTTAATTTTTGGTCTTAGGGTTTTTCCCCTTTAGTTGCCCTATTTATATTATTACCAAGAAACCTATTTCTGGTAGGTTAAGTAAAGTCAATCACAAACTCATTCGGATTAGAAAACTAATTAACCAATAATAATATAAATATATATTCCATGTGGGCGGAAGTAAATAATCGGACTACAAGCCCAATTACTAACATCTCCCACTCGCACACATGGACTCACCTCTCTAACCACATCGTATCATTAAAACCCATTAAACATTGCCTATTCATACTGGAAGTGAAACGTGCGACATGACGAGAAAGATAAAGGGTGGAGCGCTATACCAAATCACCATCGACCAAAGATAGAAACGTCGTCGTTAGAAAACAAAATTGTCTATACCCCTCGTATATATTCATCAATTTAAGCATCCTCAATCCCTCAAGAGCGGTGCTTAAAACTCAATATGTTTGTGTATCAAGATCAATCTCTTGAACCGTATGTTCAATATAATCACCATGACATTGAAACACAAAAATAGAGATGCATACCATACTATCTTCCTTAGACACTCATATCAATCACTCTTGGTTAACTGCTTTCCCAGCAATGCTCTGTAAGACTGTATGTGCATAGCCCGTTGGTCGGCATGCCAAAGTAGCATCATCAAAGTCCAAGTTCATGATATAGTTCTAAGTCACATAGGGTATAATCGTGACCTGGATTTGATCACTAGAATTCACACAGTGATGAAGCATGGATCATTCGATCACTTTTTTAAGTCGCATTATAGTCACATACAGTATAAAGTGTATGCTATGACGGAACTCCCACACGAAGTAGACATGTCATGCTCAAACGTCATACGAACCTTAGTCTAGCCGCGACGTCTAACCCGAGTACTTAAAAGCAAGTTTCTAAAAATCCACGCCTAGGTAGAAATTAAAGCATAATTACCTTTATTTTGAAATTTTTTCTTAATATTATAAACTTAAGCCTTTAAATATACTAATAAAAAATATCACTAAATAATTTAAAAACTTAAAACTTATAAATTATTTAATACTCGATTCTTAGTTAATACCACTAAATACTTAAATAAATTAATACATTTAATACATATACTACAAATTTGAAATTTCTTAAAATTCTTATTTTTGTCATTTCATCAAACACATTGTCTAAGTTTTATAAATCTGTAAAATTGACTAAAATTTAAAAATATATAAACAAAAAAAATAAGAATTCTAAATATATGAGTTATTTGTAAGTTTCACCTTAAGTGGCCATCCATAACAATTATATTGTAATTTTAACTAGTAAAAGCCCACATTTTGTACAATTTTCTTTACTTTTCCCACATTACCTGGTTGGGCCATCACTAGAGTTAATAAGAAACTAAAAGGAGACTAAAATGTGCAGAGCCAATTACTAATTAACCGGTCCAAAAACTAAGTTGCAAGTCAAACCTCCAATATTAAAAACAAATGTGAGACAGCTCATTTAGATCTAGGTTTTATTTTCCATCCGTTTTCAGCCTTCGCTCATCTCCTTGCTGCGTTTACCCTAGCTTTTCGTCATCTCCTTTCCGTGATGACAAAGGCATGAAGCGGCAAGGATTTTTCTTATCTTTCCTTCTCAATTTTCTTTATTTTCTTCTTTACTCCCCTAGTCCCCTGTTCCACCTTCTTTTTTTCTTTCTCTTTTCTCGTTTCATCTTCTTTCAAAAAACGACATCTAATTCCATAGATTTTCTGAAATTTGGTTCAGCGAAGTTAGGCGAAGTCGGCGATTAGTCGGCGCCTAGAGCGACAAGTCGGCGATTTTTTGACAAGCGATTTTTGACGATTTGAAGGAAGTCGCGGCGTTTGATTGCGCTATGTCCGATTTTAGAACCATGCTTAAAAGTAGTCACTCTTCTAGTGTTCCTTTTAAGATCTCACATTCGGACTTTTCCTTGGGATATAAAGTCGACCTTTATAAAAGGTCTCATCTTGGCCGTATGCCAAGGCGATAAATGTAATGTCATTTGCGTACCCCCCTTCGTAGGTGCCAAAGACTTTTACTATCTCAACTTGCTCGCCCACCTAACCCACCTAGCGACAAGGTGAATTACCCGTGTGAGAGGACCAATTCAATATCTACGACATCTTTTTAATCAAAATATATATGCTACGCAATTTTACATAAAACTATCCAAAAAGGAATTAAATGAAACTGCAATTTATTCAAACGATAATGAAAATAATAATCAAATGTCAACAAAAGTGTTCTCAGAATAAATGTCAAATCCTACGAAGCCCTAGACTCAACATATGATCCTGAAAGATCTCTCTAGCTAGATGTTTAGTCATATGGTCAGCCAACATGCTTCTAGTAGGAATATATTCTAGAACAACTTTCTTTTCTGCAATTATGTCTTTAGTGAAATGATATTTGATGTTAATGTGTTTCGTCTTCCCATGATACTTGGGATCTTTAGTATAACCTAAAGCAGCCATGCTATCACAAGCAATGACTACAGGACGATCCACATGCATCGTAACATCAAGATGTTGAAGAAAACTCATCAACCACACAGCTTCTTGAACCGCAGCTGAGCAAGCCATGTACTCTGACTCCATCATAGATAAGGCGGTGCTAGTCTGTCGCTTGCTACTCCAAGAGATAGCTCCACCACTAAGGAGGAAAGCGTAGCCCGAAGTAGATTTATAACCATCTACATCTCCAGCCCAATCCGCGTTAGTGAAACCTTTCAAGCTCAAATCCCCACCTTGGTAACATAGGGTTAAATTTGTGGTTCCCACCAAGTAACGCAACTTTTCACCGCCATCCGGTGTTGAGGTCCATGATTACTTTGGAATCGACTCAACATCCCAAGCAAAGCATAGGTCGGAGTACACACCATAGCATACATCGGGCTTCCTACCGCATTCGTATATGGAGTCGTAGACATTCTCTTCTTTTCTTCTTCATTCTTAGGGCATTGGTTTGTACTAAGGACACATCATTTTTCCATTGGAGTGACAACGAGTTTTGAGTTAGTCATGCCAAATCGTTCGATAACTTTCTTAATGTAAGTCTCTTGAGACAAACCGAGAAATCTTTTCGAATGATCCCTAATGACTTTTACTCCAAGCAAATAGCTTGCTTCACCCAAGTTTGTCATATTGAAAAGCGCAAACAGTCACTCTTTAGTGACATTTATCATCTCCATATCATTCCCAGCTAGTAGGATGTCATCAACATATAATGACAGAATCAAGATATTTTTCTTGGATCGTTTAACATACACACAATGGTCTTCCTCAATTATCACAAAGTCAATTGAGGTTATCGCTTGATGAAAGCGAATGTACCACTGACTAGATGATTGTTTGAGACCGTAGATGGAACGTTTGAGTCAGCACACTTGTGCTCTTGTCCCTTGACATCAAAACCCTCTGGTTGAGTCATATAGATCTCTTCATCTAGTTCTTCATTAAGAAAAGCAGTTTTAAGATCCATCTGATAAAGTTCTAGATCCATGTGCGCTACTATCGCTAGGATTAGGCGAACAGAGGAAAATCTCACCACATGGGAGAATGTCTCCTCATAGTCTAAACCCTCTCTTTTGGTAAAACCTTTCACCACAAGACGTACCTTATATTTGTCAATTAATCCATCTGCCTTTCGCTTGACTTTGAAAACCCATTTGTTTCCAATAGTCTTACGACCTTGCGGAAGATCAACTAACTCCTAAACCTGATTCTTTTTCATAGAGGAAATTTCATCTTCCATTGCAGTCATCCATTCATTGTTTGTAGGTAAAGAAAGAGCTTCTTTGAACAATGTAGGCTCACTAGAATTGTAAGAAGTAGTTAGGAAATATTCTTCTTCGATCGCGAATCGACGATGAGGTATATTTTCACGTTTACTTCTTCGCTAGTAACGGATTCCCACTAGAATCCGTACTCTCACTCGGATGAAGATCACCTTGACTCTCATTGGCGACTTCCATAGGCTCAACCTCATGTTGTACCGTAGGATTAGGTTAAGGCAATTCTCCACCTTCGCCAAAGGATGTCATATGTTTTTCTTCCATCTCAAAAAGTTCAAAGTCTTTCCTAACTTCACCTATATGAGGGAAATCATTCTCAATGAAATCAACATTGCGCGACTCTGATTCAGTCATTCCTACGTTAGGTTTCCACCGTACATAACATAACCCTTTGGGGTATCTGAATACTTTATGAAAACACACTTATTTCCTCTAGGGCCTAGTTTTCCAAACTTATTGGAGGTACTATGGACATAACATGCACAACCCCAAGGATGAAAATGCCCCAATTTAGGCTTCTCACCTTTCCAAAGTTCATAAGGGGTTGTGGAAACTGACTTAGAAGGCACTCGGTTAAGTATGTAGGCGGCAGTTATTAGCGCATCTCCCCAAAACGAAATTGGGAGGTTGGTTTGTGCCATCTTTGACCTAACCATTTCCAAACAATGTTTGATTCCTTCGTTCTGCAACACCATTTTGTTGCGGAGTTCTAGGAATTGTCAACTGTCGGTGTATTCCCTTTTTCTCACACAATTCTTTAAATTGATCAAATAAATATTCATGGCCCTAGTCAGTTCTAAAAGTTTTTAAGCTTTTATCCTTTTGATTCTCAACCTCTGCGAGAAAGCGCTCAAAACACTTGAGAGCTTCATCGCGGTGAGAAATAAGGTAAACATAACCATATCGTGTGTAGTCATCGATAAAAGTGAGAAAGTAGGAAGCTCCATGACGTGCCTTAACATTCATTGGTCCGTAAATGTCTGAATGGACTAACTCTAATGGACGTGTGGCTCTTTTTGCCTTACCAAAAGGCTTTCGGCAAGCTTTTCCCCGCCAAACAAGATTCACACAAGGCGGGTTGACTTTCTTTGAGAGACCCCAATAGGCCTTCTCTAGCCAATCTAATCATTCTATCTTTTCCTATATGTCCAAGTCTAGCATGTCATAACTCAGAATTAGAATCATCATAAACCATACAAGAAGAAGAATTAACAGAAGAATTATGGGAATCCAACAAATCTAATTTAAAGAAATTATCGACAAAAACCATGTCCCAAAATCTCATCACCAAAACAAATATCCAAGTGAGCATCACTAAAATTAAAAGAATATCCATGTCCTAGCAATTGTACTACTGATAATAGATTATGTCGAATTCGAGGTGCATAAAGAACTTCATGAAGAGTCAATGTGCATCCACTCCGCAATTGAAGTTGGTATGAGCCAACTCCTTTGACTTCAATGACTAACTGTTTCCCATGAAAATTCTTCTTGTACCGCAGAACTTTTCGATAATCTACAAATCATTCTCGATCCCTCGTCACATGTTTGGTTAAGTCTGAGTCTACAATCCACACAGGGAGAGAGTCAGCTAATAAAACATGAGAGCAAACACAACTTTGCATGGAGATAGGATTAATGGATACCTTATTGGGCTCAGGACAAGTCCGAGCAAAATGACCCAAGGCACCACAGTTGTAGCACTTCTGCTTAGCAATATTCTTTTTGCCTTTACGGCGTTTAGCAATCTTGTCACTTTTGAGGCCCAAATTATGAGTCTTCTTGCCTTTAGTTTGTTTCTTGCGTTGCCCATATGGCTTGCGCGGACCCTCAAGGGAAACAAGAGTAAGATCACGAGTCGCAGCACTTATCGCGCGATTCACTTCATGACACTCAGCCTCAAGCTCAACATGGCGAGATACATCTGCAAAAGTCTGAATGGAGTCTGTGTGAGTCAAGATACGCCTCAAACTACTCCAAGAGTCAGGCAGTGAACGAATCACTGTTTGAACTTGTTGTTCATCAGATAAGATAGAACCAGCAACCTTAAGATCACAAATCATTCCGGACATCTCGCGTAGTTGTTCAAGAATGTTATGTTTCTGGTCAATCTTATAGCTTTCAAACTTGTAAGTCAAAGTTCTCAACTTTGTAGCAGAAGTATTCCCATAAATGTGCTTAATGTCCTCCCACATTTGTTTTGCAGTCAGGCAGTCCTCAAACTCGCTAATTAGATCATTATGCATGCTGCTCAACATAGTAAAGCGTGCATATCGATCTTTCTTTTTCCATTTAAAGAAATCCTGTATTTTCTGGCGATGATGGGTGATTGTCAAATTACCCATCTCTGGTTTTTCCATCATAGTATCTAGGTTGTCGAGAACCTCTTGCTCATTTAGCAAATACGTGATTTTCTTTTGCCAAGCATTATAGTTTATGCCATCTAATTTCTCACCCTTGTTAAGGTCAGCGATTACATTCTTAGAAGTCATTTCACTACAATTTTATTGCGAAAACAAGACATGAGCATATATATTTTTTGATTCACTTTTCTTCCAAAAAAATCAATTACTGAACATAATTACATCATACACGTAAGGAAAGAAAATCCGCGAGGCTCATAATAACAACCAAAGTATGCACAACGTAAAAAATATTCATAAATTGATAATTTAAACAAAAGAAATAAGATAGAACAAATCCGTCAAGCACATATTATGTGCATAAATATTTTCACTACTGAAAATAAAATTATTAGGTCTCGTATAGTCCAAATCGCAATTTTAGAGCCCAAAACGACAATTAAATATGCTAAAAATGACTTAAAAATAGTTTAAAATTCACAAAGAATTTTAAAAAATTTCATAACAGTCCCAAACAGTCCCAAAAGGTTAAAGAATGACAAAATAGCCCCTGTAAGTTATTTTTGAATTTTTATTAAATCAAAAAACACGTTTTTATGCTATGAAAAATCAAAAACACATACTTCTAAGCTGAATTGATCAAAACAGAGGCCACCATTGGACTCAGAAGGCCCAAATTAGTCTAGACTCTCCGGAGGTGACAAAAAACGGCGGCCGTAACACACCTCACGCGCCCCACGTGCCACTACCGAGAGTGGGCGTCGCTTTTGTGACACCTAAGCGATGACTGGATGCAGAATCAGTCATAGGGCTGACGTGGCGCTGACTGGACCGATGACGTGGCACATGGCGTCATCGATGAGGTCATCATATGGCTTGAGAGAAGGTGGGCCCCACTGATTTGACGTGGCAGCCACGTCAGCGTTGACTGTTCACCAGTCAATGGTTGACTGATTTTCCTCTCACTCTCCCAGCCGGAGAGTGTACTCCACTCCCCGCCTTCTCGAACTCCGATGAGGTCGCAGACGGTGGCGTTGGATTCGTATCGACGAGTACTTTCCATTCATGTACTTTTTACATCGAAAGGAGTGCCACAAGAGGCACGTACAACGAGGCCGAGAGTGGGGAAGACGGGACGCCTATTTTTCAACCTGGAAAATTGATTCGCGAACGTGATCCGCGAGCCAACTTCGCGAGGCCGTAAAACGTTCATTTTAAGTCCAAATTAAGCATATAATATGTTGTTGGAAAGCCCTCGCGGAGTACTACAAGTACAGACCATAAAACCACGTTTTTTACAGAAAATTAACAGGTCAAAACAACATGCAAAGTTTCGGAAAAATCAATTTTCAACAAAACTTGGGTTTGCGATATTTTGAAAAATACCTAACGGATTTCAACGAGAATTTAGTATGTTGTTCGCCTCGTCATAGGGAACTCAAACATATAAAATTTTCTCGAAAATAAAATTGTTTTACACATAAAAATAATAAAACTCATTTGGTTCGTTATTGGGTAAAACTTTTAAACAAACCAAAAAATAAAAACATGCAATTCATGGCATAACGAAACGAGCAATCAAACATATAGGTTCTGATACCAATGAAGGATATATCTTAACATATATCACACAAGTTCGATATCAAATAGTAATCATGAGTTACCTTGTGCGAACTTGAATTTTGAGCGAAGCGGAAGAATTTCGCTTGAGCTACGATTAAGAATTCTGCAAGTTTCTCTCGTCAGATTGATATCACGTAGCACGAATATCAATACTGATTCCACCGCAAATCCAAGCCTCTTGATGGTTAGGCTAGAGGGAGTATTTTGGTGAGATAGAATTTAGGAGAGAGAGAGAGCGAGGGGCAGCCTCTATAGAAGACATGTTCTTCTAATTTTTGGTCTTAAGGTTTTTCCCCTTTAGTTGCCCTATTTATATTATTACCAAGAAACCATATTTCTTGTAAGTTAAGTAAAGTCAATCTCAAACTCATTCGGATTAGGAAACTAATTAACCAATAATAATATAAATATATATTCCATGTGGATGGAAGTAAATAATCGGGCCACAAGCCCAATTACTAACATACATTCTATTTCTGTCTCTTTCATAGACAAAAATAGAATATATATCAAGATTTTTCTCTTTGTTAAGTTATCAATTCATATTAAAGCTGAAGATATTAAAAAGAGACTCAACCATGTTTATCAAGCTTAACACTTCCCCTCACATGTGACCCATCCACAAGTGGAGACTTGAACAAACATGTCTCAACAAGGGCATCACAAACTCAAATAGGGTGCTAACATGCTCACTTACAATACTTCGGATGCAAGGGGGGATGACTTGAAAGATAAGGGCCGGGCAAGGTCATGGATTCAACAATGTATATAGTTGCTCGGAAAGAGAAAAGCTAGTTATTATGCGAGATGACTTGCCAGTAGTTGCCCGACCCCTATCTCCAAGGATGTTAGAGAGGGACTCACCAATGTATATCAAACTTAACATACTTTAATGTTATTCTGTGTAGTGGACTATATTTTTCAGCACTTGGAGACATTAAATACTCCACCACTATAATTATTTGTCCCACAGAGAACACAATTACAGTTGTTCCTGTGTTTTTAACCGTATTAATCTCAGATATTTCTTCGGGGACCTCTTCGCAATTTCAGGAGGAAGGACATATAATCAAATATAATTGGATATCTTTAGCTTTTGCCTTGCTTCTTTTATCTTTTTTTTTCTTTCCCTTCCTGTATACTAATAGTGATATGTTTTATAACATATCGTCAATGGGGGAACAACGGCTACCTCAGTGGGGGAGGAAAACATTGATCTTTTTAGAGCCATGCAGACATCTTCAGAAGGTCAAATGATAAGGGAACCTGATCCTCTGCAAGTTGGTCCTTGACAATGTGCCAGCTTGGTAAGTGGTTACCATTGCCAAATTGAAGCTTGAAGAGCATATCTAAGTTGACATTATGTCTTCAAAGTCCATAAGACATAAAAACGATTCCATGCAATCCATTCTACCATTGAGAATATATTCCAAAAGATAGGGGCCGGGCAACTGTAACTACGGATAATGTTGATATCAATATGTGCAAAATTTATGAGAAGACGTAAAGATTTTGTAGCACAAAGTGGCTATAAATAGCTAGTTTAGTTACAAAGTGAGTAATTGCATCGCAGCCAGAATAAGGTCTTGCATGAAGAGAAGAAGTATCATCTTAGCAGGATGTCACAGTGGCAGCCTCACAGGCAAGATCTTCACAACAAGCACTTAACTCTATTTTGAGCCTTATCAAATCTTGGATGGTGTCATTGCCAAGCGAAGTTTTATACGAAGAGTGGTCTAAAATGAGGATAAAACGGTCTTTCTTGGTAGCCAAGGATGACTTGCCGCATATCATGGTTAATTGGAACCCGTGATTGGTATGTGGCAGGTCATCTGCGGCTTCCAGAAGAGCCGTTCTCTCTCATGTTAGTCATCCTTCATTATCAAGCAGCATTTCACATTTTAAAATCCATGTCTTCCTCTATCGATTCTTACTGGTAAGTGATTCCCATGAGCACGCACGGAATCATTGTGCTATGTTTAAAAGGGATCAATTTCCTTTTGGTACATTAATTTGATATCTCTACTTTTTGTTTGAATATTTCTGAACTCTGAAGTATTTTATATAGAAGAAAGGGGAAATGAGAAAACCCCCACATAACGCGACTCTCTTTGCAGAGAGATATAGCCTATATTGACATTTGGCGTGTGCTGAACAGGCCAATTCGGATAACCCTATACATCCCAGAATAATCATCAAGAGACGAGTTGCTTAAGGACAGTTCATCGACTCGTCACAATCAACTTGTAGTTAGCTTGTGAAACATGTTTAATTACTTTCTAACATTACATTCCAATGGAGGGATTCAAATTGATTTTTTTATTTTCGTGTCACCTGAGAAATGTTGTTAAGGGGCATGCTGGATTCATAAATTTTCCAACAAATATTATAAGACTGAAATCGAGTTATCAAACGCTTACTTACCACAGACAAATTTAAGTCCAAGAAATGGCCATCATGAATCATGATACCAAGAACCCTTGCGTGAGGAATGAAGAAAAAGATGGATGTAACCAGAGCCTTAAATCTTCACAAGTCAAATAGGAGTACTTAATTACACAACTTTGATTATGTGTGAGATTAGTGGTACATAGCCAGATTTAGCTTGCGAAACCTGCGGTGAAATTCTTGTACTCTTCTAAATGGAGCCTGGAGCCTGGAAGAAAAATGCATATATCAGAAATGATACTAACTGCACTAGTATGGGCAAAGTAACAGGACGCATATACTCGAGGACATCAGTGAACCTGTTTCAAAGGTCATTATAATAAAAAAAACAATTAAAGATGAATAATATTAAAAGCCGATCATTTGTATAAGTGAAACCTTACAAGTAACCAATGAAGTTGACTGGTATAACAATGAAGAGGACATCGCTATCCTAGTACTGGAAGACTGCCCATCATTCCATCAAAATTTTAATCCCACTGAAAGAAATCAAATGACATGAAAGATGAAACCCAACAGTATGATACAAGATTCCTGAAAACCCGATGAGCTTACAGCTTCGTTAAAGTACTGCATATTACTCTTGTTTTTCAAGCCGAACTGGATATCGTCCATGAACAATACAAATGGCAAATACCAAGATGTTTTTGTTGCATCAATTTGAAGACTGAAGTAGCTTGTCTTCACTTCTTTCTCACTAGCAACTTTATACAATAGTCAGCATCAGATTACAGGATCATGTTCGACTCACTATAACATAATGCCTCAACAAAACGAATTATATTAAACCTACAAAATTTTATGAGGAATACAGGTACTATATATAATATAATGCCTCAACATTCATTTTTCCTGCTTAGCCAATCATTTTATTTTTCCCTTTTATGTTTTCTGTATATAAACTGCAATAGTTTTTTTCCCTGCACTTCCTTGCATTAAAATGTTATTATTATTTTTGGTCATTTTTAAACTTCAGGAGAGAAGAAGTTTTTGTTTGGCTTACACGAATCAATACGACCAGACAATTATCTCTTTTCCTTTGTTTTCTTTCCCCATACATGATTCTAATCGTGAAATATAATGTCCTTGAGCAAAGCTAATTTTAATAAAATCTTACAGAAGGTATCTTGGCTTAAAACCATACCATGAAATAGGGAGTCCTGATATGAACATCTCAACACCTTAAATCTTGCTAAAAGCTATTTAGAGCGATGCATGGGTCATCAGAATGTCAAATTCTGATTGATTTTATCACATCTATGCAAGTTGGCCTTTGACAATGTGCCTGGAATGCAGTGCTCACATAACCAAATTGAAGCATTGAAGAGAATACATGTTAAAATTTTTGTCTTCAAACTCCATGAACATACTGTAAAAGCATAAAGTATAAAGTTGATTCAAAACTATCATTCAACTATCGAGAATATATTCGAAAAGATAGGGGGCAACAATGTGAATGATGCTGATATGTCAATAATTTATTAGAAGGAACACAAAGATCTCATACCACATATATGTAATTCAAGTGTCATCTTAGGAAAAAGCTAGATTATCCAGCCAGACAGAGCACTCTCTTTCACAACACGCACTTAACTTAATTGTGCGCCAAATCAAATCATGGATTTTTTTAAAATAGTGATGGCCAGAACTGGGTCTGGAATGATTGCTTCATCATGTACTGATTCTGAAGAGAAGGCTTTCCTTTGCACTTCCACATGATTTTTTTTTAAGGAGTCTGATCTGCCAAAACTCACTTTGGCTTTT
Organism: Codonopsis lanceolata; assembly: GCA_013146195.2. NCBI lineage: Eukaryota > Viridiplantae > Streptophyta > Magnoliopsida > Asterales > Campanulaceae > Codonopsis > Codonopsis lanceolata. The sequence goes on from JABEVN020000053.1 coordinate 145,578, forward strand.
TTATGATCCTCTTGTTAATTGGCAGTTATAAGCATTCACAAATATAATACAGTGTGATCAACAGTGTACATACCTGAAAGACAAAAGGAACTAAAACAAAGTGGATGCATTTAGAAACATGCATCTTCATGAGTCAAATACTTCGAGAATGCAGGTTACCAAGTCAATGTGCCTGACATGTGATCAGATTGAAGGTTTAGATTATTGAAATCCTCGTATTCAAGCTTTAACTAGGCTAGGAGAGCACGAAACCGGTTTATTGAGCTTATACAACTGATATTTTATACTAGCTTAACTCTTGTTTGAATCGTTTTCTGTATTCCTATACTTATACATTAAAGTAATTAAGCAACAACCAAAGAACTATCCACACCATGCAGAACTAAGAGTCCAAGACATAACATAGTAACGACACACACACATATATACACTTTATTGTCAATTCCCTTCTTAGCCGAAACACTTTACCAAGACCTTTGGAATGAGCTGTCAAATGCAAAGTTGTAAAATTTTCCTGGTAACTATCACATCTGGGGTTTCTGATAGTAGAGGTAAATAAAATACTTTTCACCCTGACCTGAATACACAAAGATGAAATCACACACAAACATATAAAGAAATTTAAATTAACTTGCAAGTTGCAATCAATGAATTAAAGACAAGGATATTTTTGGTAGTGATTTGAAGTTTATATATTCAGGTAGTTTTCGATTAAAAATGTTAGTGTTTTTTAGCGAGGGATGAGGATTTTATCCGGATAGCATTCATTGGCTATTAATCCAGATTGCTTATTATGTTCCCAATCCCATGATTTGACCCTAATTATAGCTACCAAATGGAGAATTAGGATTTGGTTTCTTTCATTCCTTCTCTCTCGTTCTTTATCTTTTTTTTTTCTTTTGGGTTATAAACACACAGAGAAATTAACTAAAGTAGGATGGTTCGTTTTGTCAATAACCCTTTTCTTTTTATTAGATATATTGAATCTGTGTAATTGTAGCCTATTTTCTAATATCATCACTAAGCATATGTTTTTATAATTAAATTCTTAGACAATTCCTTATGTATGTTTATCCATCATGTCATGAACAACCATACCATACCTGAGAAAGGAAAACTTATTGTTATAATCATCGAAACATGACAAATCTTTGTGTAAATGATCAAGACAATCAAATTACATTCTATCGCCGACAGTTCCATATCCATATCACAAAGTAGCAGTGCCCGCAAGTACCAAACCCCCAGAGATTCAAGCTACAAAACTCAGAAAACACCATATGAATACTATTAAACTAAGACAATAAGACATGCTATTCTAACATATCAAACATAGATGCTTTATCAATGCCCTTTCATCTGGTTAGAGCCATGCATCTAGAGCAGTCAACTGCTAAGAGAATTTGATTCTGTGCAAGTTGCTCATATCCGGATTGAAGATCTCAACATGATATCTTCATGAAATTCTCTATAATTTCAAACTCCATGATTGAGCTGGAGGAGCATGCAAGAGATTCAATGGATCAGCTCAACCTAGTAGAATATATTCGGCCAGAGCCTACTCTAATCGGATAATATCCTGGTGATAAGTTGAGAATTAAATTCTAAAGCCAAGAAAAGGGCATGATACCCCAAATATAATCTTTATTCAGCATCTATAAATACACAGTGAGTTGCAAATAACCAATTATAGCACGTGCAGGAGTAGGAAGAGAGCCCTTGCATGAAGAGAAGAGTCTTAATTTAATGGGCAGTCCTTGCATTGGTCAGCCCACCTGCCAAGGCTCTTCTCTCTCATGCAAGGCCTTCTCTTTGCAACAGTTTTCTTATGATATCTCAGCACCTCAAAACAACTCTTTTCAACATTGCCAGAACAATTGCCACGAGAAAGTTTGGGGAAGTGAGGTTTAAAATGAAGAGAAGGGTCTTGTTTTGGTAGCCAAGGATGACTTGCCGTCCGTTCTCCAGGGGTCCCATGGATACCTTGGAACCTCCTGATTAGTATGCCGGCAAGCTCCTTGCTACCAAGACAATCTCTTCCCTCTCATTCTAGTCCTTCACTTCTTTCTTCAATAGCAAGTTTGTTACAATATGTCTCTGTCAGCCACAAGATTTCACACAGAAGAAATCTAGGAATTGATGCGGAAAGATCATCAATGTTATTAGGATGTCATTTGCCTTCTCTAGAAAGAACATTACTTGTTTTTTGAGGCGGGGCCGGCCTTGTGAAATCGGGGCCCAAGGCCAATTATGTAGAACGGGCCTTTCCTTTGTATCGAATTTTTTTTTTAAAAAAAATTAAAGAAACAAACATAGAAGATAATAAAAAACACTTCATTCTAAAGTCATGGGCATAAGACACGAAATGTTTACAAAACTACTACTTAAATATCGCTCTTCTAGCACATTTAGAAGCAAAATCAAGAATCAAAGTAGAATAATCAATTTCTTCAACCATGCTCAATAGATATCATAGATAGCCCATTCAAGCGTTCTTGACCAAAGCGCACCGAATTTTCAATAGAAATTATTTCGCTTTCGCCCAACTTACTAGAGGAGAAATACTTGTTAAGAGAAACCACTCAATGCTTGCGTTAATTGTTCTTGCTTTTGCTTCTTCTTCCTTTTGTCATTTCCACAAAGGTACTTTCGTGATGACATTTTGTTTACCTACAATAATTGAGATCAAAGTTTACCTACTAACAAAAAGAATTCAAGTTCTCTATTTTATTATATAATTATAGTATATGTACAATTTTTCATTAAAATAAATTAATTATTAATCTCAATTTCTCTATTTTAATATAATATGTTCAAATAATCAAATTTCAATCAAAATACCACCAATTACCAAACAAAACTTCAAACTATATGCCCATATTAGAGTCTTAATCAGAATACAAACAAGTCACTCATTCAGTCATTCACATTCACTTAAGTCTTAATCATAATCTTTAACATTATAACAATCAACATATATGCCCAGCCCAGATTAGAGTCTTAACTCTTAAGTCTTAATTCATAGATTCACATTCACTGATTCACTATTTCACAAATCACATACTTAAAAGTTAAAGCAATTAATTAGCTGGCAAATCGAAATTGTGAAAAAAAAGGAAGAAAGAAAACTTATCGTGAGGCCTGAGGCGTGACTTCGTGAGTGAGACTGTGAGAGCATACAGCATCGTGACGTCGACGTCGACCGTCGTTGTCAGCACTCAGCAGCGTCGGGTTTTTGTGAGATTTGGGTTTTTGTGAGAAGTGAGATTTGGGGTGGAGAAGTGGAGTTTTGCCAATGTATCGTGGAGAGGACTCAGGGGAGCACCGAGCTGGGGAATGGGGAGGGCTGGAGGCGTCAGGCGTGGACTGGAGCTTGAGGTTCAGCTAATGCTTCATGCAATTTGAGGTACTGCAGCAAATGTATTCATTATAATATTGCTTGGCAACTTTGTTTACGCCGAATCAATCTATGATATAGTTGAGTCCGGATCCTTTATTCCAAAAATGTATTTGATCTTCTATTTTAATGTCAAATTCATCGTTAACTTGTCAATTAGTAAATTAACAAAATTAATTATATAAACAAAATCAATTACTGATTGACAAGCTAACGATGGATCTTACATTGGAATAGAAGATGAAATACACTTTTGGAATACAGGATTCGTACTCGATATACTTTGGTTTGTATACATTTCACATTGTCTAGAATTTAATTAGGCATGAAGAATTATTATCCAAAAAAAAAAAAACAGAAGGTCAACTGTTGTTCAACTAGATGGTTCAAAAGTCAAAACCCTTGTCGTGTGCCCTAACTTGTATTAGGGTATTTGAATGCCTAATCTGTGTTGGCTTTAGTAATTATATATCCAATCTTTTTTAACTCAGACATGTATGGTTATCATTTTCTGTGATGTTATCCTAAAATATAAATGGATGAACTTTTAATTTGTCATTGTTCAAATTAAATTTAAAATTAAGATGGATGCATTGTGCTTAAATGCTTCACCTACATCTAATAGGTTGTGAGTTCGAATCATACGCGAATAAATGAGGAATCACTATTAATCCGCTTTTATAAAAGGAAAAAAAGAAGAAAAAAAAACTGATCTAGACTTGAGACTAAAAGTCCAATGACAATCTTTTACATTTGAAAATAGACACCATGCACAGTATGCTTGAGAACCCAATTTTGCTTCATCTTGTCGATGATCATGGTTCATCCGGGATCAAAAAGTTATATCGAAAAAAAAATTCTTAACTTTTTTATTTCTACTAAAGCACTAATTTCACAACTATCAATTAACGCCCTTAAACCTCATTTTCTTCTAAAACCCTCAAACTTTGTCAAGAACTTGTCCGCCCTGCACCCGTTGTGCATCACATAAGAATATGGCAAATAAACACACAGGCAGAAATATTCTTTCCTAATTGAGCCAGAAATCAATTACATACAACATATATAACTATATTGTTATAAAAGTCAAATATGTAACACAGCATTGAATGGAGGAGTAGCTTGAGCTAAGGAGCTATGTTCCGTAGCCTTAAGAAATATGTAACACTGCTCGGCTATAAATACCGAGCAGTGTGTAGTTATATTACACACCGGATTCCTACTCTGAATAATACTCTCTCTCTCTATCTCTCATACACTTTTTGTTCTACTTTGTGGTTACTTTATAACACGTTATCAGCACGATTGTTCAACTGTTAACAATCTCAATCGGTAAAATTTTCTACCTATATATTCTTTATTTTATGTCTCTGTTTTACTTCAATATATATCGTATATCACAATTATTAAGAAAAGGTTGGCTGAGCCACCGTCGATAATATATAGTGAGATGACGAAATAATAATTTATTATTTAACGCATAATATATATGTTCGTTGATGCTTGTGCGGAAATAACTTCAAGCTATAAACTGAATATATATATATATATATATATATATATATATATATATATACATATATTTCAATTCTATATATGAATAACTTTATATACATATATATTTATTAATGACTTACAAACACCCACGTAAAGGCTTCTTGATAGCGTGGCGTGAATATATATGTATGATATATAATAGCTGTATAAAGTTGACTGGAAAAATATCCATGCAGAGTTATTTTATTTATTGCTCCTAATAAGTTTTATATTTATTCATAATATAAATGCAATTCCATTAAATCAGAATTTTTACATTTTTACCCCTATTCTATAACGGCTAGTTGCTGATTTTTATCTCTCTCCTCCAACGGTAATAAACGGCTAGTTAACGGTCATAAACGGTCATTTTTTTTCTCCATATATACCGCAACATCTTAATAGATTACTCACATTTTTACTATCTCCTTACAAACTCTCAATATCATATCTTCTTCTACAAAATGTTCCCTCCAATGTTGATAATTATTATCATACTTGTTATTGCGTGCACCGCATTGGTTTTTGTTGTTGAATTCCCTCCAAACGATTTTCAGATTTTCATTATCTATCTTTGTATCATGTATGTCATGTTAGCAGTTACAATAGCTTTCAACATACATTTTAACATGTACTGATTGATTATCATATGAATAAAATTTTCATGTCATCATTTTATTAATATATATGTTTCATTTTTTATAGTTTTTCTTCACAAATAGCAAACATTGCTAAGCTTGAATCTGAAAAGCTGGACATAACTGGGAAAAACTATATGTCTTGGAAAATAGATGCCAAAACCCACCTCGCCACCAAAAGCCTCGAAAATACTATCCAACAGAGTAATAATGAATGGATAAGTAATCAACAGGAGCTCGAGCCATGATTTTCCCTACGACACCACGTCCACGAAGACCTAAAGATGGAGTACCTCACGGTTAATGATCCACTCGTCTTTTGGGAGAGTTTGAACGAAAGATATGACCATTTGAAAATGGTCATTCTCCCAAAAGCACACTATGATTGGATTCATATCCGTCTACAAGATTTTAAAACCATCAATGAATATAGTTTAATGATGTATAGAATAACCTCACAGTTGAAATTATGTGGGAAAACCATCACCGAATATGATATGTTGGAGAAGACTTTCTCCACATTTCATGCCTCGAATATGCTCCTCGCAGCAAAGAATATCGAGAAAAGGGTTTTAAAAGGTACTTAATTGATCTCTTGCCTCCTTGTAGTCGAGAATAATGAGATTCTAATGAAAAATCATGAATCTCGACCAAGCTGTTCACCCCATTCCCAAGCGAATGGGACTATGTATGATGAAGGCCAAGAGCGTGGGCGTGGTAGTGGTCGTGGTCGCGCACTGGTCGAGGCCAAGGAAATCATGGACAAGGCCGGGGTCGTGGTCGAAATCAAGGCCGAGGAAGAGGCCGTGGACGAAATAACTTTCGTCGCCATCATCATCATCCATATAATGGAAATTCCTCTCGCCACCGAAGTGGAAGAGATGATGATAGAAACACCTCTTCGAGTAGGCAAAATGTGCGTCCAAACAATGAAGAAAGTTCATGTTTTAGGTGTGGCATGACCAAAGCCACTGGCACGCACATGCCGAATGGCCAAACATCTAGTTGATCTTTATGAGAGATCACAAAAAGGAAAGAATGTAGAGACAAATTTCCTTGAAAATGATCCCGAAGATCTTCATTTTGATTTCGATGATATGGTTATGCCGACATGACCAATACTATTAGTGATGATATTGGTCATGAACAATAAATGAACATAGGAATGAAGCTTATGGTCCGAGTTTGAGATAAAAGTCGTGGAGAAAAGTAACATGTTATGTAGGAACATTATCTGCTTTTCCTATGTATACTAGCATGCTTACAATAAAGTTTATATATGCATTTTGCATTCAATGTGTTATCATATTTATTCATCTTATTTTTCTTTCTCTCATATTGAAATAGGTCACAAATATGTTTGAATCTAAAATCCAATCTAGCAAATACATACTACGCATACCATACTTAAAAATAAGAAATATTTTTCTTATCTCAAAATTGACAATGCTAATGTCAACACTATATATGGTAATGCCAAAATAATTGAAGGATTTGGCAAGGCAATTTTCCTAATGCCTGGAGGCACGAAATTCATGATAAATAATGCATTTTCTCTTATGTCTCAAAGAAACTTGTTAAGTTTCAAATACATTCGTTCGAATGGATATCATATTGAGACTATGAATAAGGGGAATGATGAATATCTTTGATTACCTCAAACACTTCCTAAAGCAAGTGTATATTGGAAAAATTGTCATCTCTATCATCCGATTGTATAGTACAATCATAAGAATATTTGAATCATATTCTACAAGAAACCTCGAAGTTTACCGAAACATTTAAAGCTTGGCATGATCGATCGGGTATCCGTAATCAATAATGATGCGTAGAATTATAGAGAATTCTAGTGGTCATCCATTGAAAAACCGTAAGATTTTTCAATCTAATGAACTCCTTTGTGAGGCTTGTTCTCAAGGAAAGTTGATAATTAAACCATCACCAACTAAAGTTGGATATGAATCACCATCGCTTTTGGAACGAATTGTGGTGATATATGTGGACCTATCCATCCACCAAGTGGACCATTCCAATACTTTATGGTATTGATTGATGCTTCTAGCAAATGGTCGCATGTATGTCTATTATCAACTCGCAATACGACATTTGCCAAATTCCTTGCACAAATAATCAAACCGAGAGCACAATTCCCGTGATTATATGATCAAGAAAGTTAGACTTGATAATGCCGTGAATTTACATCTCAAGCATTCAATTATTATTGTATGGAATAGGACTGATGTTGAACATCCAAGAGCCCATGTTCATACACAAAATGGTTTGGTGAATCGTTGATCAAACGTATTCAACTCATTGCCGCACCATTAATGATGAGAACAAAGCTCCCTACTTCAGTATGGGGTCATGTTGTTTACATGCAACAAGACCGATTCGCCTCAAAGCCAAGTGCATATCACAAATACTCCCAATACGCTTGGCATTCAAGCGAGAGCCGAATCTATCCCATCTAAGAGTTTTTGGTTGTGCGGTATATGTACCAATTGCTCCACCACAACGCACAAAGATGGGACCACAAAGGAGATTGAGTATATGTTGGGTATGAATCCCTTCTATAATAAAATATCTTGAAACAAAAACGGGTGACGTTTTTACAGACGCTTTGCCGATTGTCATTTTAATGAAGACAAGTTTCCACCTTTAGGTGAAGAGGGGAAACAAGGAAGAGAGATCAAATGGTGCACATCATCGTTATTGCACCTTGACCCTCCCACAAAGCAACGTGAACTGAAGTTCAAAAGATCATACATTTACAAAATGTAGCAAATCATTGCCGATGCATTTATAGATACAAAGAGAGTGACAAAGTCACATGTAGTCGCTATAAATGCTCTCGCCTGAATTGAAATACCAAAAGGGTCGCAAATGATAAAATGACAAATGACCTCAAGCGTGACGACCCATTGGTTCAAAGGATAAAAATCTCGCAAAAGAAAGTGATTGAAAATCCTCAATCACATGAAAGTGTTCCGAAGAAAAACACACGATCGTGAAATTCCGTAAGAAACACACGATCATGCAAATCTAGTAAGCCCCGCAGTAATGATAACCATGAGATTTCCATTAATTACATGTGTAATGGAAAAATATGGAACCGAGATGAAATGGAGAATATTGATGATATATTCTCTTATTCTGATCCCAAGAAATTAATGACGGATCGATGATCCCGAACCAAAATCGTATCCGAATGTCAAAAGAGGCATGACAAGATCAAATGGATAGATGCCATGAAGGTGAATTAAATTCGTTGAATAAACGAAAAGTATTTGGATCTATCGTTCTCACACCTGCCGTGAAACCCATTGGATACGATGGATTTTTGTTCGAAAGCGAAATGAGAAAAATGAGATTGTGAGATACAAGGCTTTTGTTGCACAAGGTTTTTCTCAAAGGCCCGATTGATTATGAAGAAACGTATTCTCCTCGTAATGGATGCTATTACGCTCGATATCTAATCGCCTTATCGGTTTCGAAAAATCTAGATATGCATCTCATGGATGTTGTAATCTGCTTATTTATACTGATCATTAGATGCCGATATTTATATGAGAATTTCGATGGAATTAGATGTTCTAAGCACGAGCTCAAAGCCCAAAGAATTATGTGCAATTAAACTACAACGATCACTGTATGGATTGAAGCAATCCGGCGCATGGTATAATTGCTTAAGTGAGCATTTGTTGAAAGACGGATATGTGAATGATCAATTATGTCCGTGTTTTATAAAGAAAACGATAGTTGATTTTATTATCGCTGTCTATGTATGATCTCATATCATTGAACTCCTAAGAGAAAATCAAGAAGGTTGATTACCTAAAGGGAAATTTGAAATGAAAGATCTTGGGCGGACCAAATCTTGTCTTGGTTTACAAATAGAACACTTTCATAGTGGAAAATTTGTACACCAATCAAATTACAAAAGGGTTTTGAAGCGCTTTTATATGGATAAGGCAAACCCTCTCACTAACCCCATGATTAATAGATCCTTGAATGTTGAAAAAGATCATTTCGTCCTTGTGAAGAGAATGAAGAGATACTTGGTCTGAAGTACCATACTTAAGTGCTATTTGGAGCTCTTGTACCTTGCTAATTGTACGGAGCCGGATATAGCATTTGCTACAAATCTATTGGCAAGATATAGTTCATCTCCATCACGGAACGGAATGGTATCAAGCACATATTTCGTTATCTTGAGGACGATCGATTTGGGATTATTTTATCCCAAAGGATCAAAGGATGAAGCTGGTTGGTTTTGCGGATGCGGGTTATTTGTCGATCCTCATAAGGCAGATCCGAGGCAGGTATGTCTTCACGATGGGTGGTCTGCAATTTCTGGCGTTCTCAAAAGCAAGCTAGTTCTACATCGTCAAATCATCTTTGAGATGATCGCAACTTCATGAAGCGGTCGAGAGTGTGTATGGCCGATCTATGACTCGGCATATTCAAAATGCCCGATGGACTACTGTCCAAGACCGACGATTATTTGAAGACAATGCCGCGTGTGTCGCCAAAGTAAAAGGGATACATCAAAAGTGATAGATCAAACATATCCCGAAGCTCTTTTTATACACTCGAAGAACTTGAAAGAAGAAAGAATTCGGCATCGATATGTTCGATCAAGTGATAATCTTTGATTTATTTCTGAAGGCACTCCCCACTACAACCTTGAGAAAGCATGTTCCACAATATTGGGATCACGAAACCTCGAGATTTACAGGTGATTTCTCTTGACCCTTGTCGGTTGAGGGGAGCATATATGGTTGTATCTCTTTTTCCTTTTATCATGGTTTTTCATTGGGTTTTCCATGAAAAGGTTTTTAACGAGAGCGACCATGCACACAATTGATTTAAGTTGTGTACGTTTTTCCTTATGTCAGATTTTTTTCCCTCTTGGGTTTTTAGAGCTTAAAGGTTTTTAACAGAAACAA
>JABEVN020000054.1:0-10000 GCA_013146195.2 Codonopsis lanceolata
TAATATGTCAACCAATAGTAAATAAGGAAGTAAAGCATCCAAAGTGATCAAACCCTAATAAAGTGATCACCGCTTACTCTTCCGATACAAATAATATGTGGATCATTCGGGGTGCGGTCCTCAATGGTAAGTGTAGTGAAGCAAAGAGTTTTCTATCTAATACCATGAAAGCAATGTAGTACTATTATTTTTTTTGCCAAATGTCCCATATCATTTGCATCAAACCAATATGCCTCAGAGCACTAATGTCGTTATATTAGACTCAAGGCTCACTTTAGGCACACGATTACCAATTAAGATACGTGTGTATAATTCCTCGGTTTGACATCAACTCCATCGACAAGTCCGGGTCAAACCCCGCTCCATGACTCTTCATTTCTATATATTAAACCCAAATGACAACTAAAACCATAAATGACTGGCCACCAATGATATTCGCCGTGCTCAATATGAAAGTTTAAATTCTTCTTCTGAATTGTTGACATAATTACACTAGCTTCCTGCACGTGGTCCACAACCTATTGAAAGTTCGCACACAATTCATAATGTATAATATATATAAATATATATATATATATATATATATATATATATATATATAGCAAACCTTATATAGCAATCCTTGAAATATAAGAAGATTAATACTGTAATCTTTTCGTTAAGTCACATGAATGGTGAAATCTCAGAGCCATAACGGAGAGTGTCAGCGATGGACCAACCTCGTGATAACAATCCTTGATCACAAGGGGAAGCAACTATCTATCATCGACTCCACATGCTCAAACAAACTAGGATCACGCTTGGTTGATTTATCTTTTTACCTCGCAGTCGCAGTTTCTGACGACCACGAGTGCAAGACTTCATCCTGTGCTGGAACAATCAAGGAGTTTGTTCTCGCCTTTTCACCTCCATCATTCTTTTAATGATTAACAACTTTTCAGCCCAGAGCGTTTCTCATAATATTCACGAATCTCATCATACGTGCTATTGAATCGATTGTCCATATCCAGCCTTCACCGAAACTTCAACATTCTCGTGAGTAGGTAACATATCTAATTTCCTCCAAAATGAATCAACCTCGATCAAGGGAATTAGACAATCATTTCTTATATACTCGCCAATCTCATGACGACAAGGCACCAAGCATGTTTTTCAAGTACACAACCACACAACAATCAAGTCTATATAACCATCTTCGTATATTAGTCATCTCATCAGATATCGACTCAATGCATGAGTAGACACCAAACCTCGAATTTGTTGAAATATAACCGATTTGTATTTCAAGAACGCAGAAGGGAGGCTTTTTAGTGAATGACACCTTGATTGCAATGTGAGATGTCTCAATCGGGGTGTGCAAATGCCTCCAACATGTCTCAAAGTCACCTTGACTTGATTTCAACTCGTCTTTTAAAGTTTCGCATGTTGACTCTCCACCCTAAAATAAGATACAATTAATATTTCTATTACATGACAAAATTTATGGAAAACAATGAAATGTTGAAAACATTTAAATACCGCTTGTTGTGTTGTTGTCGTAAGTGCATTACATTATTCGTCCCAAACCGACACAAACCTTTCCTTGTACGCCGTATCCATTGCTTCATGGCGCACTCAACCGCAGCTAGATAATCAATAAAATCCATCTCGAAACCTCTTCAGTATTCTTCATATATGTGCTCATTTTTGCATCCACCAAAAATTCCAACAGATGGAAAATTGATCCCATTGCACTTTTTGTGCGAAAGTATTTCTTACAATTGCAAGGATGTTTTTGTTGATATGCCATCGACAAAGTAAATGTTGGGAGGTAGGAAAAGTTACCTCAATTGCATTCATTAACGCAAGATCTCTCGCCGCTATTGGATTCTATCACAGCTTGGCAAGGATGATTGATTCATCAAAGCTTTCAAGATACCAAGCGCCCAAATGTAGTTATCTTGTGACTCGACCCCATATGCAGCCCAACCAAAAATGTCATATTTGTCGACGTCACACCAACAATCTCCAACAAGGGTAACTTATATCCTGCTTGTCTTGTAAGTGCAATCCATGAAGAGAACCTTGGGAAAAGAACGAATAGCTCAACGCCATTGATGAGCCAAGAACAAATCTTGGACAATGTTGGTTTTCTCACATCTCCCATGATGGTAGTAATATCCATGCTCTATCAATTTTGCTACAAGTCTTTAGATTTGCGATCGACCATCACGCCGATAATTTTATTCTTGCTACGAGCATTGTAAATAGTCCGTATTGAAGACTTATTACTTTGAAACTTCTCGTGTAAACCTTGCAAAATATCCTTAGGCCTCGAATTGGCATGCGACATGTCAAGAACATAAGCCTTCTCCTAGCCTCGATAATCGGCCAACAAATGAGTGGCCATGCATGTGAGGGCCTCGGCATGGTTATGCAACCCACATTCAACCCGAAGTTCCCATACTCCTTCACATAATTGTATACCCTTCAAACGAAATGGACACCCACATTTTTTCGATCCACGTCTCTCTTGCTATTCTTTGTTACTTTACTCGAATCATCCCTTTTTTTGACGAGGTTGCCCACCACGCTCACAACCTAAAGTCAACCGAGGTCCTCTATTTGCCGTACTCACTATCGACCTAGTAATTACTATCACAAGTCCATTCTCCCTTCCTGGTCGCATTTAACCCAATCAAATAAGTCATCCCTGATGAAAAATATGCGTGATTTACAAACACATTGTAATCTATAACAATCTGTTGTTCAAGAGGAATGATCGCATCATCTACAGTGACCAACGACACTATGCTCAAGAGGATACGTGTTTGCTTCCTCGGAAATTAAGCAAAAAACATGTTAAAAATTCATGATTCTCAAGATCTTGTTCATAGACTGTCGGCCAGATGAGCCGAATGAAGAGGGTGTTCTAGGCCAGCCAAATGAGATGAACAACATTGAGGGTGTTCGGCCAGCCGTATGATGAACACAACATTTGGTGTTCGACTGCAGTGTGATGAACACCCTTATGGGTTAGGCCTATTGCCGGCCGTCTTTGGCCGAACATCCTTAAGGATGTTCATCACACCGAGCCGAATGCACGTAAAAACCCACCGAATTTTTGGGCAAAAATCAAATTTTAATGGAAGAAAGTCAAAGAAATACTTACATTACCCGACCCCATGACTTCTTTAAGCTCCTTATAATGTTATTTTTGACAATGTGATTATGTTTGGTGTTGGTTTTGAGAGTTTTTTTGAAAAAAAAATTGAGAGAACTCTCAAATGAGGTCCCCCCGTAAAACATGTATCGGTGGTTTTGAGATTTGGGGTGTAGATATAAAATAATGTGGTGTAAAGAGTATTATTTGTTTTTAGTATAATATTTGTGATTTTTAAAATTTGGGGTGTAAATATAAAACAATGGGGTGTAGGGAGTATTATTTGTATTTTAGTATAAGGGTATTATAGTTATTTCAATGAGGTGTAGAGATTAATTAATGGGGTGTAATGTTTAAAGGGCCTTTTAGGTCATTTCACTCAATGACATTTGTGTAATTATTTTAAGTGAGGTGTAAAGATAGCTGTGAATATCCCTCCCATAATTTAAACCATCTGGTTACAATTGTGCCGTCACACGGCTAGAGTGACCCTCAACGACGTAACACCAAATTTCTAAATGTAACACCATTAATGCATAAAAATGACCTAAATACATTTTAATATTTAATAGATATTCACTTTAGTACACACTTGTAGATATTTTATAAAACATCCGATACACACTAATAGCGGAATTAGATTCTCTATTTTACTAGTTATTTATTCGGCAAGGCTATTTTAAGCACAAATGTGAGATATATATATTTTTGTAATAATAATATAACTTTTAGACAATATAATTAGATTTTTAATCTCTTCCATGGTTATAATTTTTTTATATTGTTAATACTATTAAACAATTTTTTTACCTAAATACTTTTAAAATTAATATACGTTTCTAGCTAACGTGAGATACATATTTTGTATTAATAATGATAGTAATTTTTTTATCTAAAGACTTTTAAAATTAACATTTGACTTGATAATAATATTGGAAGTCATTTTGTTAAAAACTTTTAAAATCATAATTCATTTTTAAACAATGTAAGATACACATCTTCTATTGGTAATAGTGGTAGAAGTTTTTTTTATCAAAAAACTTTGAAAACCAACATCACTTTATAAAAAATGTATGCTATATATTTTCAATTAGTAATTAATAATAATATTTTTAATATAAACATCAATTTCTAATCAATGTGTGATACATCTCTTCTATTGGTAATAATAGTAGAATATTTTGTAACCATGTGAGATACATCTCTTGTAAAAGTGAAAGTCTTTAGTCTAAAGACTTTAAAATCTAACATTTTCTTTTTGAACAATGTGTTATACATATATTTTATTGGTAATAATATAAAATAATTTAAACTCAACATCATTTCTAGCCAATGTGAGATATACATCTTCTAATTGTAATAATGGTAAAAATCTTCATTCTAAAACATTCATGTGGAAGCTTTAAAAACTTTTGGTTTTCTAGTGACTTTGAAAATCAACATCACTTTCCAACCAATGTATGATGTATTTCTTCTATTGGTACTTAATAATATAATTTTTAAAACCAACATCAATTTCTAACCAATGTGGGATACATCTCATCTATTGTTGAAAAATTAGTGTTTTTAGTGAAATAAATTGTGCAACTTGAGGCACAAATTTCTTTACGTGTCATTTGTTTGTTGACGAAGGTAATTGCGCAAATGTGTTCTACTCGGTGAGAGCATCAAAATGATATATTTATTTGTCCAAATCGAGTTTTGGATAATAAGATATCAGGACTTAAAGTATAATACTTGTTAAAACAATTAGTGTTTTTAGTGAGAGAAATTGTGCAACTTGAGGCACAAATTTCTTTACGTGTCATTTGTTTGTTGGCGAAGGTAATTGCGCAAATGTGTTCTACTCGGTGAGAGCATCGAAATGATATATTTATTTGTCCAAATCGAGTTTTGGATGAATAAGATATCAAGAGTTAAAGTATAATACTTATTAAAAAATTAGTGTTTTTAGTGAAAGAAATTGTGCAACTTGAGACACAAATTTCTTTACGTGTCATTTGTTTATTGACAAAAGTAATTGTGCAAATGTGTTCTACTCGTCAAGAACATCGAAATGATATATTTATTTGTCCAAATCAAGTTTTGGATGAATAAGATATCAAAGCTTAAAGTATGATGTTAAACGTAAGTCATTAGAAGTAATATCTAATCTTGAAGAGTTTTATCCCACATTGGTTAGAAGTAATGTTAGTTGTAATTTTTTTTAAATATAAGTCTTCTACTATTGACAATAGAAGAAGTTATATATACTAATACTAATATCCCTTATCATATTGATTATTATTATGTATTATTATTAGCTAATGGTTAGAAAACCAAAAGTATATATATATTATATTGCTAATAATAGTAAGTCTTTTATATAATTTAAAATAAAATAATTAAAAATCAACATCATTTTTTAACCAATGTGAGATATACATCATCTATTGGTAATAATGGTAGAAGTTTTTTTATCAAAAAAACTTAGAAAACAAACATCACTTTATTACAAATGTATGATACATCTTTTAAATTAGTAATTAATAATATTATTTTTAATATAAACATCAATTTCTAATCAATGTGTGATACATCTCTTCTATTGGTAATAATAGTAGAATATTTTGTAACCATGTGAGATATACATTTTCTATTGGTAATAATGGTAAAAATACTTATATATATATATATATATATATATATATATATATATTAAAGTCGATGAGAAACACTATGGTTGTGTCACCTCACCACCTTTGGATAAATATTCATTCTAAAGCATCCATGTGGAAGCTTTAAAAACTTTTGGTTTTCTAGTGACTTTGAAATTCAACATCACTTTCCAACCAATGTATGATGCATTTCTTCTATTGGTACTTAATAATAGAATTTTTAAAACCAACATCAATTTCTAACCAATGTGGGATACATCTCATCTATCTATTGTTGAAAAATTAGTGTTTTTAGTGAAATAAATTGTTTAACTTTATTGAGGCACGAATTTCTTTACGTGTCATTTGTTTGTTGACGAAGGTAATTGCGCAAATGTGTTCTACTCGGTGAGAGCATCAAAATGATATATTTATTTCTCCAAATCGAGTTTTGGATAATAAAATATCAAGACTTAAAGTATAATATTTGTTAAAACAATTAGTGTTTTTAGTGAGAGAAATTGTGCAACTTGAGACAAATTTCTTTACGTGTCATTTGTTTGTTGGCAAAGGTAATTGCTCAAATGTGTTCTACTCGGTGAGAGCATCGAAATGATATATTTATTTGTTCAAATCGAGTTTTGGATGAATAAGATATCAAAAGTTAAAGTATAATACTTATTAAAAAATTAGTGTTTTTAGTGAAAGAAATTGTGCAACTTGAGGCACAAATTTCTTTACGTGTCATTTGTTTGTTGACAAAAGTAATTGTGCAAATGTGTTCTACTCGTCAAGAACATCAAAATGATATATTTATTTGTCCAAATCAAGTTTTGGATGAATAAGATATCAAAGCTTAAAGTATGATGTTAAAAGTGAGTCATTAGAAGTAATATCTAACATTGAAGAGTTTTATCCTACATTGGTTAGAAGTAATGTTAGTTGTAAAAGTTTTTAAATATAAGTCTTCTACTATTGACAATAGAAGAAGTTATATATACTAATACTAATACCCCTAATCATATTGATTATTCTTATGCATTATTATTAGCAAATGGCTAGAAACCAAAAGTTTTTAAAACTTTCCACATGGATGCTTTAGATTAAAGATTTATCTAAAGGTGGTGAGGTGGCACAACCATAGTGCTCCTCACCAACTTTAAATATCTATTATACAATAGAGCTCAATGGGATAAAGAACGGCTGAGATTGATTATTTTACTTTATATCAAACGGCTTAAATTGATTATTTTACTTTATATCAAACGGCTGAGATTGATTATTTTACTTTATATCAAACGGTCCCTCTGCGTCCCCCTCTCCCTATACAACTACATTCCTCTTTCCTTTCCGAGTGTTTCTCCCATAGCTTCGCGTCTTCCAATTGCAATAAGTTTCTCCTCCTTTTACGCTTTAAAATTAAGATATGTATGTATTTTTTGGTAAGAAGATTCTTGCTCGAGGTGAAGAAAAAAATAAAAAATTATTTAGATTTGATTTCGAAAATATTAGGAGTACTAATTAAAAAAATTATTGTAAATTTATCAACAAGCAAAAGCTATTTTTTTTTGTAATCAAAATCTAAATTAATTTGTTTTTTTTTTCAAACTCATTAGCTTAAAGGCGTTAAAAATCTATCACGAAAATAAGCCACATGTCTCATTCTAATTAGTAATGCGTGAAAAGATACAAAAAAGTGGTACATAATATTGTTAGCACCTACTCGAAGAGCACTCAAGTTAATCTATTGGGCCACGGGCACGGGCTTTAATATATAAAACACAATTTTAAACTCTTTTTAAAACATGATTAAAATATATATTGCTTTATTCTTCCTACTCGTGTCGTGCCACGGGCACGGGCTGTAATTTGTTCCCCGCACAACCCTTATTGGGTTTTTCTTACAAAATATGTTCGTTTTTTTTATTTTGTTAAAACCACTCTAAAAGAAAAAAATTGTTTTTATTAATGTTTTTATTTTAATTTTTAATATATTTTTTAATACATCGTTCTCAATTATGAGATGTGTCAGTATTCGAATAAACGTCGATATATCCAAAAATGTTGTTAAGACCATTTTTTTATTGTTTAATACATTTTTAATTATTTAATGAAAAATATATAAAACACAATTTTAGACTCTTTTTGAAACATGATTAAAATATATATTGATTTATTCTTCCTACTCGCGCCATGCCATGGGCACGGGCACAAAGACTAGTATATATATATATATATATATTTGTATATAGATAGTTAAGAATTTAGTTCGGAGACAATGAGAATCTATTCATCATATGATCTAATCGAACTGGAAAAAGAATTGTAATCTGCATTACTTTATTATATTTCCCTATTGTTATGAAATGAAATTCATTTCCTCCTAGCTTTTATGCTAAAAATGGCATGGCGAGGACATCAACTTTTAGTGGCTAAATATAGAAATTGGTCCAGAAATGAGAACAAAAATAAGAGAAATATTTTGTCTCAATATGCATCAACCGATTTGGCTATCTACCACAACGGTAAAGAAACTTGGAAGGACTCGATCAACAAACTGAGCAATCATGGTTGTATACTCGGAAAAGACATGTTTGATACCGGCAAATGAGTCTTTAAACAGATGCCTTTTGGGGATGATAAGTATGACGTGGTTTTGTATGTAGAAAATTCTTCTGACGCATCTAAAAGATTTTATTTCCAAAATCAAGCCGAGGAGAAAGAGCGGAATCTCCATGACTCTGCCCTGATAAGGATCGCTACTTTGAAGGGACAATTTGGCGTTGCGGGTCTAAACGAGAAAATGAAACAAGACGTTTGCAGCCAATTAACCTTCTAAATTTTTGATTGTGCATTTTATTGGGCGGCGGCCGGCGAGCCAGCAAAATGGATCGAGCATCGAATCCAGTCACTCCTAGACGTTCTTGAAAAAAAGGAAAAATTAATTGGAACTCTACTCTGTCGGCCCGGTACATAATACCGGGCCCTTTGAGACCGTAATCTAGTTAATTAGAGTAAGAATACATTTGATTGGAAGGAAATTAAGAATTGAACCATTTGAAAAATAAACGTATTCGTTCTCTAGTGGATCTTGTAAAAGATCTATTCGCATTAGCCTTAGAATTTGGTAACTTGCACTCCATTAACAATTCTTTTTTCACTGACTGATTAGTACCTACTATTGGATTTGAACCAATGACTGCCGCCGTATGAAAGCAATACTCTACCACTGGGTTAAGTAGGTCATTTTTCATTATTCCCAATAGAAGAAAACATATAGGAATATTAACCCTTGCTCTGAACTAATCCCCCGAAGAGCGGGAGACGTAGAATAGTCAGAGTATAGTCTTTTCCAATGCAATAAATTTGCGTAGTATCTTTTTTGTTCCCTAAAAATCTTGAATCTATGTGGAATTCGTAGGTGTACATGGATCAATCAAGTTCATTTCCTTCTGATGGGGATCCATTCATTCAATAAAAGAAAAGCTATTAAAGTCGGTTTTGAAAAAAAAAATTCCTTGCATTTGACTCTAGACTTGCTAGTTACGAATAAGCCACTAGCCGCTATGAGTTTACTGGATGTACTTATATATATATAGTATGAAATATATATATTTATCTAGATATCAAATTTGACCCACCTAGTCTAGTGGAATTAAATCAAACACGCCCCCTCAACTCAGTGGTAGAGTAACACCATGGTAAGGCGTAAGTCGTCGGTTCAAATCCGATAGTGGGCTTTGGCTTTTTTCATAAAACTACAGTAGTATTCATATTTGAAGGAAGACATTTTTTATAGTAGTAATCCATCATATAATACTACGTTATCATTTCTAGTATAGTAGTTATCATGAAGAATGATAAGTCATCTCTTGAATCACCAAATAGTCCTCTTTTCAATTCGAAATCAACAAAAGAAAAATAAGTGGACCTGACCCATTGAATTATGACTATATCCGCTATTCTGATATTCAAATTCACTAGAGATGAAATTGGAACAAGTTGACCTCCTCCCTTCTGTTATTTATTTTTCATTTCTTTGGACTCCGCAAGAATTTGTCGATATTTCCAATTCAATCGTCTTGTTTCTAGATGTTCTATAGGAAGAAATTGTAATTTCCTTCCCCCGCAGAGGAAGGTTTATTCCAAGTCACAACATAAGAGCTTTGTTCACTATCTTTCTTTGATTACTTTGATTACAGATCAAGATAAATTTATCTCT